>PITA01003031.1:134833-147041 GCA_004023965.1 Spilogale gracilis | reverse complement strand
CCTTATTTCTTGTCTTGAAAGAAAAATCAATAACCTCTATACTCCCAGATCTGTATTTATCACCTTCCACTTCCTCCACTTCTCTACCAAACAACAAAAACAATACAGAAACAAACTCAAGAAACAGAAAGAGAGAAGAATGACTATAAGTCCCAAGGTCTGATTTGATTTCATAATAATGGGAATTATTTTACCAGACTTATGGCATTATATAGGAAGACTGCATCTTTCAGAGTGTAAGCAATCAAGAGAAAATATAAATGTATTCAATGTATTGTCTACAAAGCATTTCTTACGTTTTGCTGTAAATATTATGGCTGATTACAGACATGCACTTGTTAAGGAACGATTGGGTACAAGGAAAAGGTTAGCAACAGTTACGCTATGGTTGTCAATTCATACTTACGGCAACTGCCTCCAGGATTTGTTTAACGGCATCTGCAGCATCTCGTTCACTATAATATCCCTTCTCCACAATCCTAAAACAAACAAACAAACAGCAACAACAACAACAACAAAAAAAACAGGAAATGCTTCTCAGACACATGAATTCAAGGGAGCAGATTTTTTTTTTAAAGAAGTTAACTGAATTAATGTTAAGGAAGATGCATCTAAAACAATTGCAACATGTTAGCATAACACCAGGGGAAATATTTCCATAAACTGCTACCCTAGCAATCTTGGGTTTCTTTAGAAAAATGAAACACATTTATTTTGCCTAGGCTTGAACTGTCCATCCTATCTGAGGACCAAAAAGAAGTTCTTTTTAAACTCTGTATTGAGAATCGTGTTAAACACATACCAAGTAGACAAAATACCATGAACCATTCCATGTAATTGTTACACAGCTTCAATGATTATTAACTCATGGTCAGTGTTGTTCTATCTATCCAATTAGTTATTTCCCATCCTCTTTTTTATTTTATTTTATTTTATTTTTTTTTATTTTTTTTATTTTTTTTTTCTTTTTTATTTTAAAGCAAGTATCAGGCATCACATGATTTCATTCATAAATAAGGATTCATCTCTAAAAGTATAAAGGACTTTTTAAGACTTGTAAATCTAATGTCATTACCATACCTATAAATTAAAATTCCTTAATATTTTCAAATACACTGTTTCAAATTTCCAATTGTCTTAAACATGTTGAAATTTATTTGTTTGAATCCATATCCAAATAAGGTCCATACAATTTGACTAGTATTTTTGTCTCTTATCTTCCTTTTACCCATAGTTCCTTCTCTCTCCCTCCTTGTCCCACCCCTCTCCTCTTTCTCCATCTGTCTTTCTATTCCAAACAAATGACTTGCTCTTTTTTCATGGATGTGGACAAGAAAACTTTCTTTTCCTTTAAGGAATCATTCTTTTAACTTAAGTATTTTCCATTTTAATTTCAGGAATGTTTTCCTGAGTTGGAATGCTTTGTATTTGTTTACTTCCATCGCTTTGGTTTTCCTTTTTGGGGTGTACAATCATATGTATTGAGTTTTTCTACTTTTGACTTATATCACTCTTTCTTTTATGAGTTTCTTAATTTTAGTGTTAAGTTATACTAACTTTAGTATTCTGTAGATCATGTTATACTTTCATCTGTTTTGTGGGCATATCCCCCTCACATGCTGATTTTCTATGCTCTTATAATCATTTTTATTGCAATTAATGGAGATACCAGTCTGTTGTTATTTATTTTTACACAAGTTGGTTTTCTTTTCTTTTTTCTTTTTTTTTTAAAGATTTTATTTATTTGACATAGAGAAACACAGCCAGAGAGGAAACACAAGCAGGGGGAGTGAGAGAGGGAGAAGCAGGCTTCCTGCCGAGCAGGGAGCCCAACGTGGGACTTGATCCCAGGTCTCCGGGATCATGACCTGAGCTGAAGGCAGTCACCCAACCAACTGAGCCACCCAGGCACCCCCAAAGTTGTTTTTCTTACCCATTTTGATAGAGTGATGGGTCAGGCTATCTCTTCTAGTTTCATGGCCCTTGACTGATTGTTTTCATGAAGCATTCAAATATATTTTTTAAGATCTCTTCCCTTCTATCTGGAACTTCATTCTCTTGCCCCTACACATCTCTGTTCTGGTTATTGGAGTCTCTTCCCAGTAGTTTCTCCTAGTGTACACAAGGGGGCTTCAGATATTAGTTTCAGGAGTTCATAGGGCTTTAACTGCATTAGTCTATTCTGACCTTATTGTAGGTGCAGTCCTTGTGCTTCTCACAAATTTGGATGGCAAAAAGCCCTCACAGTTTCAGCTCTCGTATTGGCCCATTCTGCTTCTCAATGATTTGGAGGCTTTGGAGATTGAGCGTTCTCCTATTCTTAGGTTCATCAATGTCCTCTTGCATCCTCTAATATGGATGCTAATACCATGAGCATCCTGCAATCACTATTAGTTTGTCCTCATTCACATGTTTTCTAGGCTTCATGGGGAAGCCTTATCACCTGCTTTTGTCAGAGATATTGTCTGTGAGTTTTTGGTTTTCCTGTCCTATATAGGGATACTTGGGAAGACTAGAAAACCGCACTGCTGCTGTTTCTTTCTTCCCAAAATTTCAAGAGAAAATACATTTTTGATAGCACTGAGGATTACCAACTTGCATAAGATATTTCAGCTGACAAAAGGTTTGTTATGAAAACATGTCTGAGAATGGTCAATTCAAACATATAAGAGACAAAACGTCAACATTTTTTATAGCTTTGCATTGATATATTTTAGACTGTTACTATCTTAAAAAGCCTATTTACTTCTCAGAAAGTATCTTCCTTTCTTTTTTTTAATGTTGTGGTAAGATGGTAAGTTCTTGAAGTAACTGATATTAAAAGTTGGAATTAAAAATCTATAAAATATTTCCAAAATAGGGTATGGATCATGAGGAAAAGCAGAAAAAAGATATAAAATAGATAATATATAAGAAGATATCTGAATGGCCATAATAATCAAGATTCAAAAAATTATACTGATGCAAGAATTTCAATTATTTTTTCCATTCAATTATTCAGAACATTGTCAAGAAACACAAACTCATTATATTTTCAAAATATGAAAGATGGAATATCCTTCCTCACCTTATCAACTGGATACCTGTTACGAACTACATTTCTAATAACGTGAAAATAGGTTACAGTATTCAGGGAATCATTATTAAATAGTTTTTAAAAATCAATTTTCATACAATAGTTCCTTTCAAGATTAGAAATTCTTCTAATCCGTGATTAAGTTACATAGATTACTTATTGAACATTTAATTGAAAGAAATTACTTATAATATACTTTTGAACATTTTAAAATTAAGCATGAGAGAAGAGGAAAAGAAGAACAGCTGTGTTAGTGTAAATTGACATCATTACATCATTAAATTGCTATCATTACATCATACTCTGTATTTTGTTCTAAATCTGGATTTTGTAGTATGTCCATCAACCAATTCAAATGTAATGAATGTCCCCTCTGTGTACAGCACCTGCATTCTCAGCAGCTTGGCTTTCTCCAGTTCTTTTAAAGGAGGAGAGTTGTTACAGAAATGGTGGAAAGGAATGACCAATAGTTAACTTTCTTTCTACCTCCCATTTCCCTGGAAGAGGAAAAACTCAGTTACATCCTGGCCTGCAAAAAACAGTATGGATTTTCCCCATGGCCACTCACGAAGGCTAGAGTTTTATCACAAGTGTTTTGCGGCACCCCTCTAGGGATGCTCCTCATGGCTTAGTCTATGTAAGCACTACTCCTTGTGGTTGTACAGAGCCAACTTGCACAACCATGTGCAGCCTCCCTGTGAGAAAACCTCCTTGTCTATTGAATACAGGGGTTCTTATAAACACCCCTACTACTTAGATGGGCAGTGCTTCACACACTATAAATTTCTCTTTACATTCTGATTTATTATGACTTCTCAAGCTTTGGCCTAAATATGATGTTTATGCATTTTCATTTGGATACACTGTAGAGTTAGTGCTTATGTTCAGAATGTGACCTTGTGTGCGAATGTCTAGGAACTGGCTGGGTAAAGGGGTGAATTTTGGGGGGACCTCTTTTCAGGGGGATAGAGGGAAAAGTAGTAGGTATAAGAATAGTTAATAGAAATCTCACTAATTTCCCACAATATAAGTTAAATTAGTAAAATATTTTATCCAGCTAATAAAACAGATGCATTCTAACAGATATGTCTATTCATTCATCTATTCAATAAATATTATGCAATGACTGTTACATGTTGGGCATTTAGAAGTGAACCAGACATGGCCTCTGCACTCATGGAGTTTCTCTTGGTATAAGCAGACAGACAACAATAGACACACTGTGCTAAATGCTATGGCAGAAGTATTAGAAAATGACCTGAGAGCTCATAGAGAAGGTCAGTGATCTATTCTGGAGGCTGTGCAAGGTGGGAAAAGGATTCTAGAGGTAACTATCTCAGCTCAGACCTCAAGAGTGCATAGAAGCTTTCGTCTGGGAGTGGGATAGATGTGGAACAGCAGAGACTGGAGAGGAAGGAGACTGTTCTAAGAAAAAGAACCAGCACTATAGTGAGAATTAGAGACTGAAGAGGATGTAGTGATAGTCAATTAATATATCTGTGAGCCAGGTATTAGCTGAATCTGTAAAGAATAATATTTGGGGAATGCCTGGGTGGCTCAGTTGGTTAAGAATCTGCCTTGGGCTCAGGTCATCATCTAGGGTCCTGGGATGGAGTCCTGCATTGGGCTCCCTGTTTTGTGGGAAGCCTGCTTCTCCCTCTGCCTGGTGCTCCCCCTGCTTGTGCTCTCTCTCTCTCTCACTCTGACAAATAAATAAAAAAAACTTTAAAAATAATAAGATTTGGGTCCTGCCCCAGATAAGACTACAGATAGTACAAAAACTAACAAAAACATTACCATAGATGTAATACATGTTACATTAAGGTTTGTACAGCCAAAGGATTTATAAATTCTTGTCAGAAACGTCTCTAGAGTAGATATGTGGGACAGAAGCACAGAATACAGGTGCCTTCCCCACCCTATCCCCATGAACTCAGCTTGCCACAATGTGTCCCTCCTATTAGAAATTAACCATGCCTCTTCTAGTCTCCTTCTGCTCAAAGGAATTTTGTTCCCACTTGATATATTCATCAGAGTGTTACAGAGTTAGGTTTTTGGAATTCAGATACTCAACTTTAAATATTTTACCACTTGAGCTACTACCCAGGCCATTTATGGCTGACTAGAAAGGTCAGTAACAGTGAACTTCTCAAGTTGCAAATGCAAGTTTATAATCTACAGCTAAGACTACAAGTGGAGACATTAGTGATCAAGCAAATGAAAATGAAATCTTCCAATCTTTTTCATTTAGGCATGACTACAGTATGTGTGTTTGGCCAATGCCTTCTGCAGATTATTGTGGGAAAATTCTTAGGCTTCTCACCAGATTGTTGTTTCTATCACATACAGGACCTAACTCTAAGCCTTGCTCATAGTAGGCAGTCAATAAATATCTGTAGAATCAATACTAACTGCCAACTGAACGGGTGCCAGAGAAATCTCAGACTGTGGACATGTGAGCAACTCCTTGGCCTGTGTTCCTTCTCATGTGGAACAGAGCACTGGACTGGGAAGTGATGCTCACTATAAGTACACTGGCTATCAACCCAGAGGGACAGCAGCCATACAGATGTTTCCCAAAGCAAAATGCAACAAGTAGAAAGGCTATTGCTGGTCTTAAGAATATATTCAGAGTTAGTACCTAGATATTACCGTAATGACATTACCTTTTTAGAAACTTATTTTCAATAAAATCAAAGTGATTCAAATTCAGCAAAATACAGCATTTCTTTCATGAGGCAACACATAACAATTTCTACCAAAATTTAGCTGGAATTAAAAAGAAAAACAAGTTGCCATGTGCATATTGCCATGGGTTCATAGCTTGATGCAAAATTTACTAATGTCTTCAATTTTTAGGAGCAATGAAATAGTCAATCATTGCAAGAGTTTTAGAGCTGTAGAAATAGGATAATTTTGGTTGATAGTTTTGGTTTTTATATTTAAACATACTTATTGCTCTATTTCTCCTCAGATTTAGCAAACTAATTTCCTTTTCATGCTCTATAAAATAATAAGAAAGCAGTTAAGATGTTATCAGCATCTTAAGATGTTTTCAAAGGCCCAGGGCCATGAAGTTTGCTGCTTTGCAGCACAATTTCTCATTGCTCCACTGTGAACTGGGCTAGAAGACTCAGGGCTAAAAACAAAATCTCTCCTAGGATTTTTTTTAACCACAACAGAACCCAAAAAGCTACCCTGAGCTCTCGTTTGCACAAGTTCCCTCAGTCACTAATGGGCCTAGCCGACGTCTGCAGATCTGGGAAGGAAATAAAATACAACGGGGATGTGTTCCCAGGCTGTGATTCTCTGATTTCCATAGGCCTTTCATCCTCCACCGAGCCTTTTACTGCCACTGCTGGCTGTGTGGGTGCACATGCTCCTCTTCCCCACCACTGGAACTGTTTTCCTTCTCATCGTTTTAAAATTGCAGGGTGAAGAAGCACAGGCACTGCCTATTTCTCTCCATGGACCTGTTTGGAAATATGACTTTTGTGCATTTGTTGCTGTCACCTTAATTGCCGCAAATTGAATTGAGCACATCTCCAGCCTGGCAGTTAGCACTGGCGATGCAGCTGAAGAGCTCTAATCTGATCATATCCTGAGGCCCTCAGACTTCCTGGCACGTGGATTAGGAGCCCTACTGTTCCCTTCACTAATGACAGCTTTTTCTCAAATGGAGGTGCTATTAGATGACTGTAGGTTTTTATGAGAAAGACATTGGTCAGATGACAATGTGTACCAAAGGATCAAACGACATAGGATAAAAGCCCCAGATAAGAGTTTCAGGAACTGAGTCTTAAGGGTTGCCAGTATATCAGTCTGCTGTTACATATATTAAAATGAATTCTGCTGTACCTTGTATAACTTCATAAGTGCCATTCACTGCCTTTTCACATTTCATTGATAACATCTTAGTCTATATTGGTGCTTTTTCCTGCAGAGTATTAAATTCCCATGCTTAAAAAAATAGTTTCAAAGATACTAGTGACACCTGTTAAATTTGAAAGCTAGGGAGAGAGTGAGAGAGTCGTGTGTGCTGGTCGGGGAGATGATGGTGCAGGAGAAAGGGGAGGTCAAATCAAACTTAGACCTAGGAATGGGCCTAAGGGAGCCCTGGCCCAATTCTATTATACTGTAAATGAAAAGCTTGACTCAAAGATGTAATACAAATTGTCCAAGAGGACAGTGTTTATTCAATAATTCATTTGACAAAATATCTAGCAACTGTGTGCTTTTTGTCTAGTACAGCTTCTAAAATGAAGACTAAGGTACTTATTTCTAATCCTGCCAAAGTGTTCTGCTTTTCGATATCCCTTTACCTTTCCCTCTACCTTTTACTTGCTAATTTCTGATTTCTCACTTAAAATTCTGCTCAAAGATTCTATTACTCCCTGAGGCCATTTCTGCCTTAGAAGACCCCCTGGCTTCACCACCACCTTTATTCCCTTCTCACTACTATGCTAACCACAGCACATTGCCCTCATCTTCAAGGGGCTCCTAGGCTAGAAGAGGGAAAGTAAAAATGTGATATGAACCCTAACACTATTTTTCAACTCTACCATCATCTTCCAAAGGTGTGTTAGGGCTTACAGAGGCAACCACAATATCACAAGAGTAAAAAAAAAAACAAAAACAAAAAAACAGAACATATCATAAGGTACTTTGAATTTGCTAGAAGTTGGCCACAGATTTGATGCAGTCTTCATGTGGGATAACACATGCCGTGTATCAGGTGGCCTGATTTTGATGTAGTCTTTCTTGTTTGTTTGTTTGTTTGTTTGTTTTTAATAGCATAATGTTTTTGAGGTTCATTCATATCGAAGGAAAACTTTTTCATGGATGAATGGAATTATACGTTTTTTTCATTTGTCAGCTTATGTACAGTTAAGTTATTTTCTCTCCTGGAAAACAGCCACTCTATGTGCAGGCATCCTTCCAAGCCTGCTGTGCTGTTCTCATGGAATTTGTAGGGCGAAGGGAAATGACACAAATTTGCCAATGTCCCTGAAACTTGCTGTGCTATGAGTAGTCAAGTCCTTCATCTCTGACCCAGGAATCTCATATTTTTTCCCAATACCCATGAAAGTGTAACAACTTACTTATTAGTTTGTAATTAGAGCAGAATTATCCCAGCCCCAATAGTAAGCCCTCTAACCTTGTTCTTATTTTGCAACATTGTTGTGA
This sequence comes from Spilogale gracilis, assembly GCA_004023965.1. Taxonomy (NCBI): domain Eukaryota; kingdom Metazoa; phylum Chordata; class Mammalia; order Carnivora; family Mephitidae; genus Spilogale; species Spilogale gracilis. Next base: position 138,778 of record PITA01003031.1, on the reverse strand, counting down.
CTACTCTAGGTCCTTTGAGCCTTCTGTCCCTTGATTCTTTCTGCTTCTGAAGAAGAGAGAAACTTTTTCTATTTTAAAGAAATCCTTTTATTTGACTCCAATTCTTATTCCCTCTGTCTTCCCTGGGATATTGTTCCACATGTAAGTCCTTCTCACATAGATTTTCTTACCTCTCCAGCTTGTGGGCTCCTTCCTACCAGCAAATTTATGTGTTCCCAGTGTGCCAGCTTAAAATACTTAATAAGCCTCCAATTATCCTCTGTCTGCTACTACTACCTCACCTTTATCTTTCCCTTTAAAACCCAGCTTCTAGAAGGACTATAAATCCAGTCCAAATCAAAGCATATGTTTTCTTCACATATAGCCAGATAAAACTGCATAAAGAGAAGATGTATTTAAGATTTCAATGGTTGAAAAAAATTATATACATATTACTGTGTAAGTTAAGCCAACACCCAAGTAAGACAAAATGTTACATTACTACTTTGAAGTTTTATTTTTAAGTATTAAGAGTGTGTGCATTTGCTTACACAGCAGCAGCATGGTAGAATAATCATATGCTTTGGAGTCTGACACACTTGAGTCCAATCTCATTTAATTACTATTCTAGATCCAATATAAGCTGAGTGACCTAACAGTAGTTAATGGACCTCTCTGTTCTGGTTATTTGGTCTATAAAAAATATATATCAAGGCCTACCTTGTACATGTGTCACTGTGAGGATTAAATGCGATGACAGTTAGTAAAATGCCCTGCCCCTGCCAGGACCCCAATAGGCTCTCAAAAATGGCCCTCATTATAGTAACTAATTATCTCTTTTAGACAACCTGATTTCATAGGTCTTCACTTTAAACAAGTACATCAGGGCACCTGGGTGGCTCAGTTGGTTAAGCAACTGCCTTCAGCTCAGGTCATGATCCTGGAGTCCTAGGAAGGAATCCACATCAGGCTCCTTGCTCAGCAGGAAGTCTGCTTCTCCCTCTGACCCTCCCCTCTTGTGGTCTCTTTCTCTCTCTCTCTCTCTCTCTCTCATAAATAAATAAAATCTTAAAAAAAAAGTAAACAGGTACATCAATGACCAATTTTTGATACAACAGTCTTTATAAATTCAGATATATTCTGAGTTCGGTTAATCTCAGTACCAACCATGGCACAAATCTATGGAGACTGGGCAAGAAAAAACCCCAAGTTCTGTTTCCAGAATCTTTTCTAATGATGTTGTTCTAAAAATTCCATTTCCACCAACTGTAAGAGCCCTGAAATGTTGAAGTAGAGATGACTATAAAGACTGATATAGTAGGATGCCATCATGTGATTAATAGGCTAAATGCATAGTCCCCAAACATAACCACTATTTCTCTTGCTTATTGACCACTTTAGTTTTTAAAAAGAATATTTTCAGTTTGGAAAACTGATAAAAAGAAGTTTTTAGTCAAATAGACCTAAGTTTCAAGCCTAACTTTATGACTTAATTTCTTCAGTTTATTCTCTTGAAAAAAATAGAATAATACCTCAGAACACTTAAAGTGGTGATTGAGTGGGGGTAAATGCTTTGCATAGGACCTACAAATACATCATGGATACATACAAAAATAAACAACAGTTTACTCCCTTGGAAATGATTTGAAAGGGACTAACAGGATTTAATAAGAGAGTGAGGCCACATGAGGAAGCAGAGCTAGACCAGAAGATTGTCTGGCTTCCTGATTTGGGAAAATCATTTACCTTTACTCATTCTCAGTTGCCATATTGTAAAGTGGGGACAATGCTTTTTCATTGTCCTTACCTCAAGGGCTGATATAAAAGGGAAAAACATACTAGTGTCTGGGAAAGGACTTTTAAAACCAAATATATATGCATTTTTTGTTCTCAACAACAGTGGGTTTAATAAGCCTCCAGGAAAGAACAATGAAGATAAGCTAAATAACATATTGTTAAGAAACATATTTGAAGACATCAGAGAGTTATGGAGGAGGTGAAGACTTCAGAAGCCAAGATCCAGAATAAAAGAAAAACCCAGCAAAGCAAACCTAATATCGGATGCCTCTGTTTTCACTTTAAAGGCATTGCATTTACTGACTCGACATCAGTAGCTAACAGGTTGAGAAGATGAACAAAGCTTCTGGCCATCTCACAGGATGGAGGGAACACAAGTTGGCATTTAGGGTCTGTCAAGAAAGGGGGCCCTGGAATAATCTCCTGACTTAAATTGGAACCCTTAAAAAACAAAACCCTATGAGTAAGAGTTGACAAGGAATAGATTTGCCTTCCAGAAGCCCAGCTTTGAATTAACCCAATATCTGACTGGATTAACGTGATCTGCTCCTTACCTTCACTGCCTGCAAAAGAAAATCTGCTTTTTTTGGAAGGTTAGAACATTTAAAGCTTCATATTCAAAATCTTTTATACATAATGTATGGCATTTGAACAAGCATAATCAGGCAAGCAAAAACCCAAGGAGAAAACAGAAAAAGACAAGTTAAAAATCCATAGTATGTTCTGATACTGGAGTCAGACAAAAATCAGGAGGAAAAAAATACCTCTTTGAAAATTTAGTCAGATAAGTTTAAGGATACTGCTAAATTAGCTGCTTTAAAATACAATTATTTTCTGAAAAAAATTGAAAACTTACTCTTAAAGCAAACAACCTCACCTTATGTCCACTTAAAAAATACAGTGAATTTCTAAGAATTATGAGGAGATTGAGAAGGATGAAAGAGAAAACATCTAGAGCTTTCTTTTTCCCATGATATCATAACTTCATAAAAGGGTTTTGGGAAGATTTTCTTGAACACAAAAAAATCACCGATGAAAATGAAAATTCCAAAAATTTTCATCCATTATCCTATGCAATTTACTATTTATATTCAACATGAAACAGCAGGCTCCACTTGGATTTTTACTATGCTTAGCTTTTTAGAAGCATCATAGAATAGAATTTTGCTAATAAAATACAACCATTTTGACTATAATAGACTAACATAATTATTTCTTCATCAATTGCTCCATTAGTTAATTCATTAAAAACTATTAACATCATCATTAGAACAGGAATGAATTTTGATCATCACAATTAAATGAATTTGGTTTTGATGCAAGTACAGGAAAAAGAGACCATACATGATTTTAACTCTCAAGAAAGAAAGCAATACAGGGATAATAATGCAGAATACATTTTAGACCTACATACAGTTTTAAAGATTACTATAGAACTAAGTAACCTAATGGAGAAACCAAGTTAATCTCAGATATAGCAACAGATATGTGGACAACAACATTTGGGGGGGGGGAACTCCATGATCTAACACTGCTCAGACTTTATAAGTGATTGAGTGCTTTACTGGCTCTCTGCCATTCTTTAGATGTCTTCTGTTAAATCTAAATATTTCATCCATTTATCTCTGTAAATGAAATTTATCAACAATATTTAGTTTTTCACTTTTTTCTAGAGCTGAATTAAACTCTATCCTATCACATCAACCAGACTACAAGGTGAGAGAACCAGAATCTTTTCATGAGAAAGTGGTTGGAGAGGGACAGAAAGAGACCTGCTTCCAAAATAATTTGAACAAATAGAGGTAAGTAGGTAAATAGTAAGTGCTATTGTAGATGATGGCTTTATTGTGACATTCCTGTCCTGTAGTTATTTACAATCGAAGAAGATGATGCTATTTCTCTCTGATAGACCACAATGAGCAGAGAAATGTTAGTTCTCCTTAGAGAGATCTCATGGCTCCAAAGGCAGCAGGATCTAACCATAAATTGACTCCATTAATGTGTCTAAAAAAGAAGAATGAAACTAGACCATTCTCTTACACCACACACAAAGGCAAACTCAAAATGGATGAAAGACCTCAACGTGAGGCAGGAATCCATCAAAATCCTGGAAGAGAACATAGGCAGTAACCTCTTTGACATCGGCCACAGCAACTTCTTTCAAGACAC
>PITA01003031.1:0-134733 GCA_004023965.1 Spilogale gracilis | reverse complement strand
GACGTAAGCAAATAACCCTAAGTTAAGTATTTTCCCTCTAAGTCAGGTTCTAGAATCATGAAAACCAAGGGACTATCAGCCTACTGCCACAAGAAGTATAAATCTTCAGGCTACTGATATTCACTTCCCAAAGCTGATTCATTTATTTGTAAAGTATGGATAGAGTTAAACTGTCACAATTTTTCAAGTCTGATAATTCACAGAACTTGTTCTAAGAAAATTTCAATTTACATATGAGCAAAATCAAATATCTATTGAAGATACATATGTAGTTCCAATCAAAGTGGACCATTTTACTCCTTGCTCTCTGAGGATCCAAATCTGCACCAGGGAACATTAAAAACAGACACAACTTTTGAAAACCAACATGAATACTTTCGGAAGCTCCTGAAGCAGGTAGCAAACTGAATCAGGTATAGCTGGGTGGGGAGGAAGTGTAGGAGTGCTCCTTTCCCGAAACATTCTAACCCTATCCCCTGCAGACCTTTCTCCTTGGAGTCCATTCATTACCGTAGTTGCTTATTCATTCAGCAAACACTTAGTGAGTATTCACTGTGCTCCAGACACTCAGGCTTTATCAGCAATTCCCTCAATTTTTCTCCTGTCTTCTCTCTGCACCCCACTTCTCTCTTAACCCATTAGTCCAACAAGAACTTTGTATCAGTGCACAGCTTCTAACCATTTCTAGTATGTACCTACTTAGTCACTTCCAATTCCATTATTTTTTGATTACTCTGATAAGCACAGCAAAGGGCTATGCTTAAAACTAAAAGGTTGTTTCTCTTGTACATATTATTAGCCTATATTATGCTCTGCCAGATTTTCAGACATAACTCCCTGCCAAGCTCCAGCTCTGCCTTGAGTGATGAGCATATGACCAGACAACTAAAATTGGCTACAGCTGAACATAACAGAACATTTTACTCTGTATCTTAGAACTCTAAACAGCCTAATAGAGAAAGTTGGCCTAAAATAATTATTTGAAGAATATTGATTTTTATGAGCTTTTGAATCTTAACAGAGAATACTATTAAATGTTTAACTTCCTATAATTTTCATCAAATATTTTCTCATGAAATAGTTCTCACAAATGCTACCATTTAGTTTAAATTTATATGACTTTAGAAATCTGTTTTTATTGGGAAAGTAAATGTTTGCAAAAGTAAACTGATATTACCGTGTTTCATTTTTACTAAGTATAAGGCAAATTTTCATCCACTCACATCATAGCAAATAACACTCTCTCCATTCTATACTCCTCTTATGATTTAATTTAGTAGAATTTATCAAGTTACATGATGTGTCATTATGAAAATCTTCAGGAGAAATTTCCCTTTGATACTTTTTGGTTCCTGGAAGCAAAACCTATCTCTGATTAGGTTTCTACGACCAACTCACCTGTCAAACAGTTCTCCTCCTGTGACCAGTTCTAGAACCAGACTGATTTCTGTAGGGGTTTCAAATATCTCTTTAAGTTTTATCTGGAGAAAGATATAAAAAATAGATGATAAATTCCTTATTTTCAACTTTCTAGTAAAAAGCTAATGCTATGATTAAAACAACACTCTCTGTAATAGTAATATGTTGGATCTTCATCAAGAAAGTTTTCACATTCTGTTAACAAGAAGCCATCTGTCACTCTCTGGTTGTTTTTATCAGTTACCTCATTTCCTTAAAGGTCCTTCTGAGTTTTTATATTTTTCCTTTTGACAGCTGAAAGATACCTGCATTACAAACACTTCCTAATTTTGCCCAAACATCACAATTTCTGAATTTTGCCAGAATTAAAAAACAAAAGCAAGCAAACAAAACTTCTTGAACCATTTGAAAGCATCATTGTTCCTAGTGATGCAAATGACTCTTTCTCCTGAAAGGGAACTTGAATTTGGGATTCAAGGCAGAGCAGGACCAGGCTAAAGTCTGTCATGTCAATTTCATATTATGATTAATAAAAATTTTCTTCTTCTTCAAAACTGTCTGTACAGGGGCGCCTGGGTGGCTTAGTTGGTTAAGCAACCGCCTTCGGCTCAGGTCATGATACTGGAGACCAGGGATCGAGCCCCACATCAGGCTCCCTGCTTGGCAGGAAGCCTGCTTCTCCCTCTCTCACTCCCCCTGCTTGTGTTCCCTCTCTGGCTGTGTTTCTCTATGTCAAATAAATAAAATCTTAAAAAAAACCCAAAAAACAAACAAAAAAACCAGTCTGTACAGAAGGATATCTCTCAACAGTGAAAAAGTTGCTGGTGGATAAAGGGATCCTCAGAAAAGTAGTGATGGCATTGATCTGATTGCCTAGAATAGGGTTTTCATCACATGCAAATAATCCATTCAATTTTGGATATTTTCCTCAATATATCAGAGAATCTAGTGACCAGGGCTGATCTACATTTGAGGAAAGTTCCACATTGGCTTTTCATTGAAAGAAAAAGATGGATAATGTAAAAGTGGTGACTGTATGCAGTAAATTTTGTTTATTGCTTACCCAAAGCTCCTTCCCATTCTTTATTGCAAACAGATTTTTTTTTTTAGGCAAGAAAGGAGCCTAGGCTCAAATTATGGATCATGATTGGTCTAAGCCATTTATGATAATTCTGTTCCCTATATTTCCAGGTTCCGTGCAGTGAAGAGTGATGATCTTATGGTCAGCTTTGGCCAATAAATCTGAAGAGAATTTTTTTCTGTACTTGCTCTAAGTTCTGGAAAAGCCTCTCCTCTTCCCTTCACACTCTGTGGGTGAGGCCTTTCCAATTCTTTCTCTCTAGGTATAGGCCTGAAGACTTGTGAAGACTGTGGAGGAGCCATTTAGGACCATGAAACGTGAGGGTGGAAGACGTCTAGTTCCTGAATGGCATCACCGAGGATCTAAAGCAATGCTAGCAACTGCCTGCCTTCTGATTACAACATAAAGAAAATATTTGTTTAGACTACTATCTTCAAGTTTTTTGTTATAGCTGTCTACATTGCTAAGCCATATGTTAACTTTTAAGCACTTTGCTTGGAGCCAAACTAAGCATTGCAGGTTAGTCATTCTCCTGGACACCACAACTTTCTCAAAGAAATGAGTAAAATACTTTCTTCAAGTAGTTGGCTCAATTCAAGTTATGGCCTGGAAAATAATTTTGGTCTTTTCACTTCATTGGCTCAAGAAAGCTTTTGCTAGACCTTTCTCTCAGTGTCTTTGTCTGGACATAGCCTAGAACAGAGCTTTTGAGGACATTTTATTTTTCCCATTCAAGTACATCATTTATTTGAATCTTCACATTGTTTCTGAAGTAGATACTCTCTCAAAGGAGACTGAAATGACTTTGGAAAGCAATGTATTTTCTTCACAGGCTTTTTCAGCAATGGCATATTAATAAGATAGGCACACAAAAGGAAAAAAAACAGTGTTTTATTACAGTGAAACAAAACTCTTCAATTTTCACTTATCCTTTCATGCATGAAAACAAAGATGGTATATATTGTTGACCTGTCCATTTCGAATGGTATTATTTTTAAGATTTATTCAGCTCAAGAAATGAAAAATGTGATCAGATGAGGACAGGAGATAGACCACGGTGGCTACCTATTGGTGGTAGAAGTATCCCCTTGTTATCAGCATGGGCAGCGAAGAACAAAAATCTCAGTCTATAACTTTGAAGATTATTTGAAATAGTAGATTAAAAACCACTTACAATGTTTGGATGTGAGAGGCGAAGAAGAACTCCTATCTCAGTTCTTACAATTTTTTTGTCCACCTAGAAAGGCAAAATGAAAGAGAGAAACTGAAGGGAACTCCCACCTTAGCAATGCCTTAACAAAGAAACAGAAACAGCAATAACCACCTGGGTGATTCGGGTAATTGGCATGGAGGCTCATTCTTAAGCTTTTTTGTGTCTCTTTCCTATCGCACCCCCCCCCCCCACTTTTCAGTTGTATGTCTTTCTTCTCTGCTCCAGATATAAAGTAGAACTAATTAAAAATGTGGATCCCCATTTGTCAAACCTCTTGCATGGCACCATTTCAAAATCACTGCCCTCATGACTAAGGCATAAGTTCCTCTCAACCTATCTCCTCCTCTTCTTTTCTTTTGAGAATCGCTGTCCCAAACCTACTGGAGCTGTCAATCACTTCACCACCTTCCTCGCACATAACCCAGCCCAATCAATCAGAATTCTCTTCCTTGGCCATTGTGACTGGGTCAGGGTTATCTGCCAGACCCAAGTCAACCCAATCAGGTCCTTCCCAGAAATTTTGCTCAAATAATCAAGAAAAAGGTATTCTCTTTTTCTCTGAAACTGTGAACACAAAACGGGATAGGGTCTGCCACTATCAGTGACCATTTTTGATACTCTACTTTTATCAAATGAAAGATCTTTGAATAAGAGAGGAATTGCTACTTGCACAGGCACATAACACTGAGAGATCTCTTCCCAAGAGTTTTTGCCTCACACTCTAGTTCAGTTTCTGCAGATGCTTATGAAGAAAATTTAGATGCAGATTATTTTTATGTTTTTATATTCTTTTTATTATTTTTTCCAGCTTTACTGAGGCATAATTAGTACCCCTAAACCCCACATATAATTAATAAATATAATTTGCTGAGTTCGGACATATATATATGCTTGTATTTTCATCACCACAAGGTAATCAACATAACCTCCAAAAGTTTCTTGTGTCCTTTCACGTTGCACATGCAAAAGTGCACACACATCGTGTGTGTGTGTTTATGGTAAGAACACTTAAAATGAAATCTACCCTCTTAAATATTTAAATGCGCAAGACTTTATTGTTAACTATAGGCATTCTTTTGTATGACAGCTCTTTGGCACTTAATCATCTTGTAAAACTGTAACTTTATACCGCTTGAACAACTCCCCATTTCCCCCCACATCCCCATCCCCACCCCGCTTCACTCTTCCACTGGTAACCATGATTCTATTGTTTACTTGTATGAGTTGGACTATTTGAGATGTCTTATATAGGAGGAGTCATGCAGCGGATACAGATTTTTTAATCACAATCTTCTCTTCACCTTAATAAAGATCTTCTCACTATTATAAGATAAATATATTTTTCATTATTGCATAATTTTTTAAAATTTTTAAGAAAAAAAGAACCTAAGTGTTTCTTATGTAAGACTGTTAACATCCAAAACTAATAACACTGTGAGTGAACTATCCTTCAATAATAAAAATAGTAAAAGACTGTTAGTATTCAAATTTATCTTTCTCTCTACACATTTAGAGTTTATGTAATATAAGATTTCCCCCTTGTTTTCATATATTTCTAATCAATATAAAATAAATTACTGAGATCCTTTAATTTTTTACATATATTAAACAAAAGCTTTTCTAATACAAATACGTATTTTAAGTGCTTATTTTTTTTACTATGTTATGTCCATGTTATGTCCCATATATTACATATTGTAATGCCTTTTTAACATTTTTATTATGGTTAGTTCCTTGAGAATTAATTTATCTTAACTCTGGAAATACTCAAAACACATCAGATTTTCTGAACTAAGCAATCTTCTCGTGTAGTTATTTGTTTTGAATTCAGAATTTCTCTTTAATGTTGAAAATAATAATTATTTCTCCAGTGTACTCCAGATCAGTGGTTCTCAAAGTGTTATGGGAAAACCCTATTTAGGGTCCTTAAGATTCTTGCAGGTCATATGTGAGGCTCTCTCTTTTCTAGTTGCATATTTGAGTAAGGCCAGATTTTTATCTATACTTGAAACAAAACAGTGAATCGAATGCAGAAGCAGATGAGAATGAAACTGTCTTCTCTTCTTTCCTTTCAAACTATCGTCCATTAAGCCATATAGTAAAGAGATTTTTGAAATAATGCTAATCTTCTTATAAGTATTTTTTAATTTTGGAAAATATAGTTACCTTTCACAAAAATACTATTTATGTTAAAATGGAATGGGTTAATTATTGTTATGATTTTAATTAATAAATACTTCTAAAATGTCTGTTCTAATCTCTAATATAGTAAATTTGGAATTCTTAATAATTTGAAGAGTATAAAGGGCTCCTAAAGCCCAAAAGCTTGAGACCTACTATTCCAGAATATTCAACATCATAAAATTTAAAATAGAAAGTGGATAGAAAAGAACAAAAATTTAGTAATAATTTAAGTGAAAGAAAAAATGTGAACACAGCCTCCTTGCTCCTCCCTTGAATGCTGGAGTCCCTTGAATGCTGGAGTCCCAAGTGAATGACTTCAGAGGAGGCTGAGAAGGGAGACACAGATTAGACTCGTAGAAGAAGGATCAGAGAAAAATGGAATCCAAAGAGAATAAACTGAGTGACAAAACCTGGACTATAAGTCAGAGTGATGCCAACCAAAGAAACCAAGAGTAGGTGGAGTCAAAAGGAAGAGGCTGACAAACAAGAAATGGACAGAAAAAAATGATATGCCAGGAAAAGACTGAGGTCAGTTTATCTCTCTTTTATATCTCTCTGGGAAAGAGAGATAAACTGAGGACCACTTGCTATCTTTTTGAAACAAAGTCTTAGATTCCATAGGTGGTCCTGTTTGTATCACATCTTGAAGGTCGAACAGGTGTGCATCTTCACCACCATATCACCTCACATCTTTCCAACAGTTCTCTTGTTCCAGAAATTACTGTTTCATTCTGCTTCTGACTCCCCGCTTCTACCCCCAGGGGGCCAAGAGAGGGACGGAGCCCTGACCCTGCCACTCAGAATCAGTAATATTTTTCTAGAAAATAACAGTCAAGCCCACCATAAAAGTCACTGGAGAGCTATCTGAACAGTCATTATTGTGACCTGAAATTAGTTTCCAAGTGCTACTGTAATTAGTATCTTCAGAAGCATCAACAGATGGCTTTAGCAAGGAAATATCACAAAATTAAAACCCATAAAATTATCTTGATTATTTACAAAATACGTTGAAGAATGGTAGTTTTTGTTACTAACAATTCACAATTATAAAATATATAACGTGCATTACTAAAATTGAGTTAGGGGATGTATTTTATCCTGGGTTCTTCCGCAAACAAATGTGGGGCAAAGATCAACACGCTAGTGTTTTATTTGGAAGGTGCAGTTAGAGCAGGGACATAGGGAAGTCCAGCACGGTAAGAGGTGACACAATGTAGTTCGGCACTTTGTTTGCTATAACGAGTTGTAAAGAAACAGCAGGTCCTACGGGCAGTTGCATCTACTTGGCCTAGAGCACTTGTCCAGAGGAACCGTACCAGGCCATTATGCCTTGATGAAGTTCATAGAAAAGAGGGAGGATTTACCTGCCTTGGAACCCACTTCTACTGCTGCCCACAGGTGAAATCTGGCTTTACAGTGTTAACTTTTCCAGTTTTAGGTTGCATATCCAGTCTCCTTGGCATCTATGATGCCATACTCGTCCTCATGAGGTGTTATATCTCACTCAAATTTAGAAATGCCTGGGAGGGTTAGAAGTTTCAGTCATGTGTCTGGTTGGCCTAATTGCATGCAGTGGACAGTGGGCAATCTAGCTCTCCTGGGTCTGGAAGTCTGGTCGACAGAAGGAATCCAAAGAAGCCCAAAGGAGTTTGTCCAGCCACAGTGCCTTCCTGAGTTATTGTCTGTCATAAAGTAAGCCAGATTAACAACCATGGGATTGCAGTCCTGCCTCTCTAGTTTATTGCACTTTACCGAAAATCATTAAGAGCTTTGTCCTCCACTTACATTGTTTTATTGTTCTAGTTGCCAATTTGAATGGACTGAACACATTTTTTAAACCTATTTTAGCTCCTCTATCACCCTAATTATTCAAAGAAATTTCTCCTTTCACTCTCATAAAATCACCTTTGAAACATCCAATTTTAATGGCTTTTGAAATACTTTCAACATAAAACATACTTTTTAAAGATCATACATAAGAAAAAATAATGAAATAATTTCTTAAAGGTAGTTATTATACAGATGCATATAGTTTTTAATATTGAACAAAATACCCATTTTACTATCTTTCTCCATGAGGGTAGAAAAAGAAATGGGTAAAATACATAATTGTAGAGCAACATCAAAGAAAAAGCCTCCACCATTGGAAGAGTGTTAATCAAACATGGACTCTTCATTATGATATACAGCAGATACACTCTTGTGCTGGGGCTGAGAAGGTTGAGGAAAATAAGAGAGAAAGGATTAAAAAAATATGTGAAGAAGAAATAATGAGGGAAAGAAAAGGAAACCAGTTTCTGCAGTATGGGAATGATGGGTGGAGGCAGAGGTGGTAAAGGAACTGAGGAGAAGAAGAGGATTTTCTAACACCAGATTTCTGGTCGACTTGAGTCACTTGGGCATCTCTGATGTGGCCTGGATCTGGACTCTGGGATTTTAAATACCCTTGGTGAGTTGGGGTAGCCTGTACGAGTACAGACTACTGCTCTACTTCTAGGATTCCATCAAGTACAGTGGCATTTCCACATCAAATTCTCAGCTTCACCTCCTATTCTTTGTGGGGATTGAGACCATAAGTCTTGTTTGTCTCTCTATTCTTTCTTTGGCTTCTTAGGCTCATTTGTGGTTTGAGCAATGACTGGAGAACATGATGCTAAGTACAGAACTGTGCTCCTCAAACACATTGTGGAAAAAGGCAAAATACAAGTTATTAGTGAATAAATAAATCAACAGACAAGTGTCTTTAAATTTTCACAACAGTTCTCTTCTGCATAGCTTCTGCTTAATTTATCATCCTGTTTTCTAACATATCAACAAGAATATGTTGGCACTAACATGCCCGGTGAAAAAAACTTGACAGCTGGCACTTTGTTAAATTCAAGAATGACAGTTTTAGCCTACAAGGATTTAAAAGTTAAGAACTGCTGTTTGAACATGAAAATTCAAATGCAGTATACAGATAAAAATACTGAGGCTGGTATCTTCAGTAACTATGGAATTTTAACCAAGTCTGATTATTTCCTTTATATTTTTGACCTAATGGAAACCTGGATGTCTCATTAACCTTATTTTTTTCATCATCTTCTCAAGCGGTGTCTTATTTTTGGCCCAATAGGAAATGTACTACAGGGCCTGGAAGGATAGATGTTCTTCCTGTTCCTCATTGCTATATCTAAAAAATTTCTCCTCTCTTGTCCCCCTAAAATCTCAGCTTCTTTGAAATGTCTGTCATCAGGCAACATGACTTGCAACCTTTTTTGTTGTTGTTGTTTTAGTCATCTTCCTATCTCATCGTTATTCATCCTATTCTGAAGATTTCAGCATATTTCAGCAACTTTATCTCAACCACCGATCCTGTCATCATTCTTAACAACTTCAACTTCCATGTGAATAATCCTGTTAACATTCTTGCATCTAGTTTCTTTGCCATTTCTTCAATTTCAACAGTTTCTTCCACCACTCTCCCTTAGTAACCCATTCCCATGGTCTTATCCCAGGCTTTACCATTACTATCAGTTATACCACTTCAAAAATTAGGACAGTTGGGCAAGTTCTCTCTGACTTTGAGACCTCACACTCTCTACTCTCTAACTCCTGTATTTTCAGTTCTTAAATGGATATCATGGTCCATTCGTTGGGACAGTCCCCCAACGCCTTTGCTCTTATCTTCATCTGTTGGGCTGGTCAAGTAAAACCCTTGGCTAAGCTCTATTCTTCTTTTACTCCATTCTGCATCTGAAATGAGGTGTCTGGAATAAAATGCACAACAGTTGACTCGTCCTATTTTTAATTTATGACCCTAAATCTCAAGAGACCCTCAGCTCCCCACTCCACAATAGAACACTACACTTTCTCTCCTCTAACATCCAATACTCCCTCCTCCCTTCACTCTCCTAACATAGCCTTGCTTCTAATCCACTGAGAAGGTATACAAAATACAAAGAGAACATAATCATCTCATCATCTACTCTATCAACCTATATATGATCTGTATCCAATTACTTTCATCCATTTATTCCACAAATATTTTTGAGCACCCACTACTTGCAAATATTATTCTGGGCATGAGGACACAGTGGTGAACAAAACAGATGAACTTCCTAGGAATTTTATGTCCTAAAAAGCTTATATTCTAGTGAAGATTAAAACAAAAGAAGTAAATAAATAAAAGATCCAGAGTTGATAAATACTAAGGAAGGAAAATAAAGATAAAAGGCATGGGATGGGATGATGAAGGGTGCTATTTGAGATGGACAGTTAGGAAAGTTCTCTCTGACAAAGTAACATGGTACACAGCCACTTGGATTTGGGAGAGGAGTATTTCAGACACAGTAACAGCAAACCTAAAGGCCCTCAGTTATGAGTGACAACAAGGAGGTCAGTTTCGTCAAAGAAAAGTGGCAGAGGAGAAAAGTAGTAGATGATGGCAGAGGCTCCTCATGACCAGGAGTCAGGTCACAAAGAACCATGCTGACCAGGTGAGAAGTTGTTATTTTAGTATGAGAGAGGTCAGACACAAGAGGAAGATTTTGAGAAAGGAATGACATGATCTTAGTTAAGTTTTAAAAGGATACTCTGAGGAGAGCCTGGGTGGCTTAGTCAGTTAGGCATCTGACTTTTGATTTTGGTTCAGGTCATGATCTCAGGGTTATAAGATTGAGTCTCACATTGCAGGGTGGAGTGTGGAGTGTGCAGGGAATGTGGAGCTTGCGTGAAATTTTCTCTCTCCCTCTCCTTCTGCCCCTCACCCCTTCATCTGTTAAAAAAAAAAAAAAAAGGATACTCTGAATCTTACAGAGGTGGAGATAATAGAAAGAGTAAAAGTAGGGACACACAATAACAAGTTAGAGCAGTTGTTCCAGTGAGAGATTATGGAGATTATGGATTATGGAGAGATTATGGAGCCATGATAGAGGCATGAAGCAGATGGATATTTTTAAGGAAGAAAAATAGTATTTATAGATGAAATGGGATGTAAGGGAAAGAAAAATGTAAAAGTTGACTACAAGTTTTTCAGCTTCAGAAATGTAAAGCATAAAATTGCTATTTAGTGAGGTGGGAAAGACTAGAGTAGCAGGTTCAGAGAGATGTTAGTAACATTTTGGCCCTGCCCATTGTACTGAACTCACCTACCAGCTGTCCCCTTTCATTCTAGTTCACAAATCATCTAGTTAATCTCTGAAGAAGCCAAAATCCTTTCCATTTCTGGGCCTTTTCATTTTGTACTAGATAGTTTACTGTCTTGAGTGTTCTTCTCCCAGATATTTCAGTATGATTTTGGACCCAGTAAAGAGGAGAATGGAAAGAGCAGCTGCACAGTGAAGGTGATGTTTCAGAGGTGTAAGCAGTGATGAATACTGAACATGATAGAATGGGACAGGAAGAAAATATTAATTGTAGAGGAACTGATATCCTATTTTACATTTAACATGGAGTATATAACACCAACCTTGTTCTCATTGGTATGGGAAGACAAACTCTAATAAAGCATGTCAATTAAATAAGCTTGGTTTTGAAAACTGTGAAACTCATTTTTGGATAGTTCTGTTAATAGACACCTCCTACTCCCTGCAGACTCTTAAGACACTGGCAGGACAAAAAGGAGAAAAGTAGAGCTTTCCAATGGAAGAGGAGCCCAAGGATTGGAATAGAGTTTGGGCAACACCAGAAAGAAAGATGCTTATATTTCAGAACCTGAAATTTCTGTAGTCACATAGATTCAGAATAGGGCAGTCTCCTTCAAGGGAGGTACCTCTGCTCCCTCATTTCTACATTCTAAAATCTAAGCCTTTCTGCTCACAGATGCCAGAAATTCTTTCACAAGGGACAGCCTTTTATTTTACAGTGAATGAAATAGGCTTAAAATATTCCTGGGAGAGATGACAAGCTGAACAAAGTTGATACAAAAGATTTGGCTCACACTAGACTCTCACTTGAAATAGATTTGGCTTAACAGAGAAAGAAAAGAATGGAGAAAACATCATATATAAAGTAGAAAGAACCTTACATATGTTACTACCTCTTTTTCCATTATTTATCTTTTTATCTTTCCCGAGGATTAAGAATATATGAGGGTAACCCTGATTTAATACCTCTTATCTTTAAAAAGACCTCATCCCTCTCTCTGTGCCTCACCTCACTTCCTGCTTTCAAAGCATTTTTCTGCTTCCCACCACAGAAAAAATCTCCAGAGTTGTCTCTATCTTCTTTCTCTACTTCCTCCACCCACCCCCTTGTATTTGTCAGGGCAACTCAGCCTGGTTTCATCCCAAGAACTCCCTCGAACCGCTCTTACAGAAAAAAAATCAGTGGCCTCTTTGGAAGAGCACTTGGAGCCAAACGACTCATCTTACCCTGTCAGCAGGATTTGATATATTTGATCATTCCATTCTTCAAATAAAGTTGATTATTCCATGTCACCATTCTGGTCTGTTTTTTCTTCTACTTTAAAGGCTGCAGAAGTACTGCAATATTTCCTAACTAATCTCTCTGTTTGGATTCTTACCCTTCACAATCATTCCCTCTGCATACAAGCCAGAGTGATGCCTTTAAAATGTAAATCAGGGGCGCCTGGGTGGCTCAGTTGGTTAAGCGACTGCCTTCGGCTCAGGTCGTGATCCCGGAGACCCGGGATTGAGCCCCACATTGGGTTCCCTGCTCTGCAGGAAGCCTGCTTCTCCCTCTCTCAGTCCCCCTGCTTGTGTTCCCTCTCTGGCTGTGTTTCTCTCTGTCAAATAAATAAAATCTTTAAAAAAAATAATAATAAAATGTAAATCAGATCATGTCACTGTCCAACTCAAATTCTTTTATTGGCATCCATTGTGCTTAGAATAAATGCCAACTCTTTACCATGGACCATAAAACTCTATATGGCTTGGCCTCATCCTTTTGATCTGATGTCATTTTTCTCTCTACACAGGCCCTTCAACCACTAGGCCAGACTCCAAAGCCTTTGCACTTGCTACTTCCTCTTCCACAAGACCTTCTGACTTCTTAAAGTACTTAAGAGGCCTTCTCTGGACATTTCCAACAAAAGTGATTACATATACATTTATACATACACCGTGAATCATATCACTCTAATCTCTCTATAATACTTACAAATATCTAGATTTTCATTTCATTACTAATTCATTATTTGATTTTTCTACCAGAAAACAAGCTCTATGACACCAAGGACTTTGCCCATTTTCTGCACTCAGTATCCCCAGCATTATTTACCAAAGCTTGGTATACAGTAACCTGTTGAATGAATGAATGAATGAATGAATGATGAAGCTAGTGTTTGAATGCAAGAGACAGGTGGTTCAAAGCAAAGATCCCTGATCTCACAGCTTTGGTTGGTTGAGATTGGAACTGGTTAGTCTCTTCTCTTGTCATTCGAATTTATATGGCAATTTTGTCGTGTTATTGATACTAATGGAGTGGAGAATCCTTCTCTTACTGGCAGAGCAAGTACCCAATCTAGGATCTGCATGTATAGTAGCTTTTGGTTCCCAAACTGTGAGCCACAAAGAATTACTATATCATTTATTTAAGACTACAGTCTCCCAAGGTAAATGAAGAATGTTCCAAGAAATAATAAATAATAATAAAAGCTTTGGTGGAGTCACTGACTTTCTAAATCCACTGCAGTTCCATGTCTGCCTCTCACCCATCATAGAACAGAGAGCTCTTCAAGTTGCCAAAAAGGCCTATTCTTCAAACAGCACATCTTGCCTATATTTGTGTGATCAATGCTTTGTATTAAACACAATAAAAAAAAAAGCTTAAAAGAAGAGGAAATGACGAAAATCAGTGACTGGGAGCCTCGCAAGCTAGAGTGTATTGTGCGCTCCTGAAGAAGGATCTGGGAGGTCCTCAGGAAGCAGAGAAATAGAGGAATGTGACTGCAAATTCTGTCTCTGTGCCTGCTGGGGCACAGTTCAAGAGGAAACTTTGCTGGGTCCTTACTCCCCAGATTCCCTGATGAGGGCATATCAACACCAGCACAGTCAGATCCTTGCAAAAAAGAAGTTGATATACTGCGATGAAAAAGGAATGGAATGTCAGTCTCTCAAATTCTCTATTTAGGGGCATGTTGCCATGGCTGGAAGAAAATAAAGTGGTAGTATAACTCTTTAGAGAAATATTATAATCACATTAAAAAAATGTGAACTATAAAACTAAGAGTGAGGAACATAACTATCATTGTAACCATTAGGATTTTGGTTCATTTTCTTTGAAATTTTAAAATCTGTTTCTTTACATAACTTCAAATATGGAGAGACAGTCTTGTTTCTTACAATTTTCATGAAAAATAACATAAAATTTTATGGCTATCTAACATTCACAAGCAGAATGTGAAGCAGTTTCCTAATGCTCCAGTGTCATCAATGACTATTTTTATCATTAGATATTTAGGATTTCTTAACATTTGCTGATATAATAAATCATTCTGTAGTGAATATCCATGATTGTACTTTATTTTAAAATGCAACTGGAATTCTGGTTCTGCCTTTTAGAGCCCTTGATAAAATCATTTATCCTGAGGATTATTTTGATTTCTTCATAGATAAAACAGAGACAATAATTGCTATCTACAGTAATATTGTTGTAAGGAGTAAATTAAAGTATATGTGAAATCTCCTGGCTCATGGTAGATGTTCAGTGCCTTTCCTGAAAGGATTTTGTAAAAGTAAGGCAAATATTTCCTAGTGTTCTATTTTCAGTTTTCTGTGTTTTTCCATAAAAATTACTGTAATTGAAACAAACTAAATTTAGAAATACTAGGATATTTGAGAGTGCCAGTCCTAGTAAGTAAAAAAGTCCAATAAACTTGAGATATAATTTTGTTCCCATTTTCTTTTAAAAATGAAAGACAACTTCATCAAAATCCTAAACTATATCCAATATAATCTTCTTATTTTAAGATAAATAGGGGAGTTGAAATCTGTTTGCATTTATATTTAAATGCCTTCCTTCACCTTTTATGAAGATTGGGATAAGAACTGCACTACTTTGATTAAGCTCCATAGAGCTTTTAATACCAATTTCTTATGTTTATTAACCACTGTTGACCACCAAGGTCACACCCGAGTTACTTCAGACCTAGGTATCAGCAATGTCCTAATTCTAATATCTATTAGAAATTAACAAACTGCATCATTCTCTTTTACTGCTGAGATAGGGAAACTGAAGGAATGCATAAAGACATGCTTTTTTTCCCCTTTTCTGTCTTCTATTCTTGCTGGGACCTGCACTAACACTTTGCACACTCCTCAATGCAGGTAGTGTAAGGCAAGGAGTTAATGATTTCTCTAGAATAGATAACATCTAAGGAAGAACCAGGTAAGAAGGACTGGATGCAGCTACTATATGCATATTTCAGATCACCAGCACTGGACATCTCTATGTCAAGTTCCCCAGCCTCCAAGGAAGAACATCTGGACCCTCATCTTTGTTCTAGGTGGTTCCTGGATGCCTGAGAGGACATGTACACCAGATCATGATCCTCAATTTTAAAAAACCCAGGTCCCTAACAAAGAGGAGACTCCCTGTTTTCCTTTCTGAGTCTCCCAGATACTCTGTAACTGCACTCTTTCTATACCTTCAGTAAATTCTGCTTTCATCTCTTGCTAGTTCACATTTGATTTCTATCCTGCATGCAGTCAGAGATCCTCTTGGCTAGTCCTGCAAGACCTCTCTGCGTCTCCAGACCCAGCCTTCCAGCATCAGTGCCTTTTAGTAGTTTTTATGTGGTGAAGGCAGGGCTTTTCAAAATGCTTTTAAAGTTACCAAGAAAGCATGGAAACACAAAGTTTAGTTTTGATTTTGTATTTCTTTAAGGTGGATAGCAATATGAAGTGAGAGGTAGGACACTGTAGAGGTGCTGAGATATCCATTTAATCCTAAAACTGAAGTGATCATTTATTGGTTATAAAACTGACTAATTAGGCATTCAAAAAGCTTATGACATTGTGATTCTTCAAATAATAAAGACAAAAAATACTCTTATAAACATTATTATTTTAAATCTCATCAATTAGGCCCTGGGGGAGGAGCAAGATGACAGAGGAATAGGAGACCTAGACATCATCAGGTCCCAGATGGAAGAGAAGAGCAGCAATTCTAGGAACAGAAAAGTGACCACTGTCTGGAAGGTACGACCCATGGAAAAGTGAATCGGAGGCAACATTTGGGAAGATAGACCATGAGAGGAGGGGCCAGCTCCCAACCAGCAGTAGAGCAGTGAAGCACAAAATCGGAACTTTTAGAAGTCTGCTCCACTGAGGGATACCGCTCCAGAGGCTAAGCAAGGTTCCCTTGCTATGACAGTGTGGTCTCAGGACCCGTGGGGTCACAGAAGGAACTGGGGTGCCTGAGCATGGCAGATCTCCCAGGTATCTGAGCAGGAAACCTGGCTGCAGAGATGGAGCCAAAGAAGGGGCTCTCAGGTTGGGATTACCTTAAACTGTGATCCAAGTCACAATCAGCTCAATGCTCTTCCAGAAGTGATCCCACAAGTGGTAAATCCACTGCTCTTCCAGAAGTGATCCCACAAATGGTAAATCCAGAGAGACCCGCTCCTTCCTCCACCAGGAGGGACAGCGCAGAAGCATGCTGTGGGAATTTACTGAGTTTGGAGACTCAAAATGGAGCCGTGCACCAGAGATAGAAACGCTCAGTCACAGACTGGGTGAGCGCAGAGTGCAGCCGGAGACCAGGGAGATGGGAGAGATTGACTGCTTTTCTCTGAGGGTGCATTGAAGAGTGGGGCCCCAAAGGCTCTCACCTCCTCTGGGCTAGAGACTGGGAGGCCGCCATCTTCATTCTTGTCCTCTAAAGCTCTACGGAAAGTGTTCAGGGAACAAAAGCTACGGACAGCGAACCTCAGCAGATTGCTTGGCCTAGCCCCTGGCAAGGGCAGGGCAGTTCTGCCTCTGGCAAAGACATTTGAGAATCAATACAACAGGCCCCTCCCAGAGAAGATCAGTGAGAACATAGAGCCAAGACCAAGTTCACCCATCAATGAGAACTGCTGAACTTCATTCAGAGTTAGGGGAATACATCACATAGAATTCATCGCTTTTCCCCCATGATTCTTTAGTCTTTCAAAGTTAAATTTTTTTTTATTTTATTTTTTCTTATTCTATTTTAATCTTTTTTCCTCTTTCTTATTTTAACATTTTAAACTATTTTAGCTCATCAATAACTTCTTTTTTAAAAAAAATCTTTAATTTTCATTATTTTAGTCATATTCTACCCCTTCATTTTATTAAGCTTATTTGTTGTATACATTTAGGTCTTTCTTTCTTTACAATTTGGGGATACAGTTTCTTCTAACAGATAAAAACAACCCCAAATATAGCACATGGCTTTGTTCTAGTCTCCAGCCTCATCATATTCTTTCCTCTTTTTTTTTCTTTTTTTTCAACTAACTTATCAATTAATTTTTTTAGAATCTTTTTAAATTTTTATCTACAATGATATTCCATTCTTCATCATGTATACCCTTATTTGTGTACATATCTAGGTTTTTCTTCCTTTAAAATTTGGGAGACAGTTTCTTCTAACAGAACAAATATACCCAAAATCAAGTGTGTGGCTCTGTCCTATTCAACAGTCTGATCACATATATAGAGACAGATATAGATATAGATATAGATATAGATATAGATATAGATATAGATATAGATATATAGATTTTTTTTCCTTTCTGCTCCCCCCAGTTTCAGGTCTCTTTTGATTTGGTTAGTGTATATTTTTCTGGGGTCATCGCTATCCTTTCAGTTTTTGTTCTCTCATTCATCTATTCTTATCTGGACAAAATGACAAGGCAGGAAAACTCACCTCAAAAAAAAAAAAAGAAGAAGAAGAAGAACAAGAGGCAGCACTGATGGCTAGGGATGTAATCAATAGGACATAAGTAATATATCAGAACTCAAGTTCAAAATGACAATTTTCAAGGTGCTAGCTGGGTTTGAAAAAAGCATGGAAGATATTAGAGAATCCCTTTCTGGAGAAATAAAACCCCTTCCTGGAGAAATAAAAGAACTAAAATCTAACCAAGTTAAAATTTTTAAAAAAGCTATTAATGAGGTACAATAAAAATTGGAGGCTCTTACTGCTAGGATAAATGAGGCAGAAGAGAGAACTAGAAGAATCTAGAAGACCAAATGATGGAAAATAGCAAAGCTGAGAAAAAAGAGAGACAAATACCTACTTGACCACGAGGGGAGAATTTGAGAGATAAGTGATACCATAAGGTGTAACAATAATAGAATAATTGGGATCCCAGAAGAAAAAGAAAGAGAGAGGGGAGCAGAAGGTATATGGAATCAAATTATGGCTGAGAATTTCCCTAATTTGGTGAAGGGAGTAAGCATCAAAATCCAGGAGGCACAGAGGAACCCCTCAAAATCAATAAAAACAAGTCCATACCCCATCATCTAATAGTAAAACTTACAAGTTTCAGTGACAAAGAAAAATCCTGAAAGGAGCTCAGGAGAAGAGGTCTGTAACATAAAATGGTAGAAATGTCAGATTGGCTGCAGACCTATCCACAGAGACCTGGCAGGCCAGAAAGGACTGCCATGAATATATCTAACAGAGCACTAAATGAGAAAAATATGCAGCCAGGAATACTATATCCAGCTAGACTATCATTGAAAATAGAAGGAGAGATAAAAAGCTTCCAGAGAAAACAAAAACTAAAAGAATATGCCTGCAAACACCAAACCAGCCCTGCAGGATATATTGAAAGGGGTCCTCTAAGCAAAGAGAGAACCTAAAAGTAACACAGACCAGAAAGGAACAGAGACAATATACAGTAACAATCACCTTACAGTCCATACAATGACATTAAATTCATATCTTTCAATAGTTACCCTGAATGTAAATAGGTTAAATGCCCCAATCAAAGGACACAGGGTACCATTCTGATACCTATTTTTGATTGGGGCATTTAACCTATTTAAAGAAAAAAAAAAGATCCATCGATATGCTGTCTCTAAGAAACTCATTTTTGACCCAAAGACACCACCAGATTTAAAGTGAGGGGTGGAAAACAATTAACCATGCTAAAGGACATAAAAAGAAAGTTGGGTTGGCAATCCTTATATCAGACAAATTAGATTTTTAAGCCAAACACTACAATAAGAGATGAGGAAGGACACTATATCATACTTAAAGGGTCTGTTCAACAAGAAGATCTAACAATTTTAAACATCTATGCCCCTAACATGGGAGCAGCCAATTATATAAACCAATTAATAACTAAATCAAAGAAACATATAGACAGTAATACAATAATAGTAGGAGACTTTAACACCTCCTTCACTGAAACAGACATATCATGCAAGCAAAAGATCAACAAAGGCTTTAAATGACACAGTGGACCAGATAGACATCACAGATATATTCAGAATATTCCATCCCAAACAACAGAATACACATTCTTTTCTAGTGCACATGGAACATTCTCAGAATAGATCACATCCTGAGTCACAAATCAGGTCTCAACTGGTACCAAAAGACTGGGATCATTCCCTGCATATTTTTGGACCACGATGCTTTGAAACTAGAACTGAACCACAAGAGGAAATTTGAAAGAACTCAAATACATGGAGGCTAAAGAGTATCCTACCAAAGAATGAATGGGTCAACCAGGAAATTAAAGAAGAATTTAAAAAAATTCATGAAAACAAATGAAAAAGAAAACACAACTGTTCAAAATCTTTGGGACAGAGCAAAGGCAGTCTGAGAGGAAAGTATATAGCAATACAAGCCTTTCTCAAGAAACAAGAATGGTTTCAAATATACAACCTAACACTACAACTAAAGGAGCTGGAGAAAGAACAGCAAAGAAGGCCTAAACCCAGAAGGAGAAGAGAAATAATAAAGATCAGGGAAGAAATCAATGAAATACAAACCAGAAGAACAGTAGAACAAATCAACAAAAATAGGAACTGGTTCTTTGAAAGAATTAACAAGATTGATAAACCCCTGGCCAGACTTATCAAAAAGAAAAGAGAAAGGACCCAAATTAGAGAGATCACAACCAACACCAAAGAAATACAAACAATAAATGAACATATTGTGAGCAAATATAAATGAGTAAATTTGACAATCTGGAAGAAATTGATGCATTCCTATAGATATATAGACTACCAAAACTGAACCAGAAAGAAACAGAAAACCTGAACAGACCCATAACCAGTAAGGAGATTGAAGAAGTCATCAAAAATCTCCCAAAAAACAAGAGCCCAGGGCCAGATGGCTTCCCAAGGGAATTCTACCAAACATTTAAAGAAGAATTAATACATATTCTCCTGAAACTGTTCCAAAAACTAGAAATGAAAGGAAAACTCCCAAACTCATTGTATGAGGCCAGCATTACTTTGATCCCAATACCAGACAATGACCCCACCAAAAAGGAGAATTACAGACCAATAACCTTGATGAATACTATGCAAAAATTCTCACCAAAATACTAACCAATGGGATCCAACAGTACATTAAAAGGATAATTCACCACACAAGTGGGATTTATTCCTAGGCTATAAGGTCGCTTCAACATCCACAACTCAATCAATGTGATATAGTACATTAATAAAAGAAAGAACAAGAACCATATGATCCTCTCGATAGATGCTGAAAAAGCATTTGACAAAGTACAGCATCCTTTCTTGATCAAAACTCTTCACAGTGTAAGGATAGAGGGTTCATACCTCGATATCATAAAAGCCATCTATGAAAAACCCACAGAAAATATCATTCTCAACGGGGAAAAACAGAGCTTTTCCCTAAGTCAGGAAAATGGCAGGGATGTCCACTACTATCACCACTGCTATTCACCATAGTACTAGAAGTCCTAGCCTCAGCAGTCAGACAACAAAAAAGAAATAAAAGGCACCCGAGGGCACCTGGGTGGTTCAGTGGGTTAAAGCCTCTGCCTTCAGCTCAGGTCATGATCTCAGGGTCCTGGGATCGAGGCCCGCATTGGGCTCTCTGCTCAGCAGGGAGTCTGCTTCCTCCTCTTTCTCTGCCTGCCTCTCTGCCTACCTGTGATCTATCTCTCTGTCAAATAAATAAAATCTTTAAAAAAATTAAAAAAGGCATCTGAATCAGCTAAGAGGTCAAACTCACTCTTTGCAGATGATATGATACTTTAGGGGAAAACCCAAAAGACTCCACTCCAAAGCTGTCAGAACTCATACAGGAATTGAGTAAAGTGTCAGGATACAAAATCAATGCACAGAAATCAGTTGCATTTCTATACACCACCAAGAAAATAGAAGAAAGAGAAATTAAGGAGTCAATCCCATTTACAATTGCACCCTAAACCATAAGATACATAGAGATAAACCTAACCAAAGAGACAAAGAATCTGTACTCAACAAACCATAAAGCACTCATGAAAGAAATTGGGGAAGACACAAAGAGATGGAAGAATATTCCATGCTCATGGATTGGAAGAACAAATACTGTGAAAATGTCTATGCTACTTAAAGCAATCTACACATTTAATGCAATCCCTGTCAAAATGCCATCTTTTTTTTTTTAAAGTAATGGAACAAATAATCCTAAAATTTATATGTAACCAGAAAAGACTCTGAATAGCCAGAAGAATGTTGAAAAAGAAAATCAAAGTTGGTGGCATCACAATTCCAGACTTCAATTTCTATTACAAAGCTGTAATCATCAAGACAGTATGGTGCTGTCACAAAAACAGACACATAGATTAATGGAACAGAATAGAGAGCCCAGAAATGGACTCTTAACTCTATGATCAACTCATCTTTGACAAATCAGGAAAGATTGTCTAATGGAAAAAAGACAGTCTTTTCAACAAATTGTGTTGGGAAAATTGGGCAGCCCCATGCAGAAGAATGAAACTGAACCATTTCCTTACACCACGCACAAAAATAGACTCCAAATGCATGAAAGACCTCAATGTGAGACAAGAACCCATCAAAATCCTTAAGGAGAACACAGGAAGCAATTTTTGACCTCAGCTACAGCAACTTCTTTCTAGAAACATTGTCAAAGGCAAGGTTAGCAAGGAAAAAAATGAACTATTGGGACTTCATCAAGATCAAAAGTTTATGCAAGGCAAAGGAAACTGTCAACAAAACCAAATGACAACTGATAGAATGGGAAAATATATTTGCAAATGACATATCAGATAAAGGGCTAGTATCCAACATCTATAAAGAACTTATCAAACACAACACCCAAAGAACAAATAATCCAATCAAGAAATGGGCAGAAGATATGAACAGACATTTCTCCAAAGAAGACATCCAAATAGCAAACAGACACATGAAAAAGTGCTCAACATCACTCAGCATCAGGGAAATACAAATCAAAACCACAGGGAGATACCACCTTACACCAATCAGAACAGCTAAAATTAACAAGTCAGGAAACAACAGATGTTGACAAGGATGTGGGGAAAGGGGAACCCTCCTCCACTGTTGGTGAGAATGCAAGCTGGTGCAGCCACTCTGGAAAACAGTATGGAGATTCCTCAAAAAGTTGAAAATACAGCTACCTTCCTAGCCAGCAATTACACTACTGGGTATTTACTCTAAAGATACAAATGTAGTGATCCGAAGGGGCATGTGCACGTGAATGTTTATTGCACAGATGTCTACAATAGCCAAACTATGGAAAGAATCTATATGACCACTGACAGATGAATAGATAAAGATGTGGAACACACACACACACACACACACACACACACACACACACCACTGGCATACTATGCAGTCATCAAAAATATGAAATCCTGCCATTTGCAACAACGTGGATGGAACTAGAGGGTACTATGCTGAGGGAAATAAGTCAATCAATCTGAGAAAGACAATTATCATATGATCTCACTGATATGAGGAATTTGAGGGGCAGGGCAGGAGGTCATGGGTGGTAGGGAAGGAAAAAATGAAACAAGATGGGACTGGGGAAGGAGACAAACCATAAGAGATTCTTAATCTCAGGAAACAAACTGAGGGTTGCTGGTGGGGTGGGGAGGAAGGACAGGGTGCTGGGTTATGGAAAAAATAAAAATTAAGAATAAATAAATAAATAAATAAATAAATAAATAAATAAATAAAGTTCATCAATTACATCTCGGGGTTGAATCCCTCATGAGGATAACTGTGAATAGGAGAAAACCTGGACAGTAGTAGAAACTTTAACTCCTTAACTGTTCTTCCTAAGTAAGGCTTTTAAATATGCCAGTTAATATTGTTCAAGGATGCTAAAATCTTTCTTTAAAAAACAAAGTAATAGGTTATTGATTAAAAACAAGATTTTAAATGACCCCCAAAACAATATAATCATGCTTTGGAGCTGGAATTATAAGGAAAGAGATAGTAGAAATCTTGATGATTTAAGGTTTGAAAAAAAAATTCCATTGTTGATATTGCTCCAGGGCAGTAGTCCTCCTCTGGATTTGCCTTCCTTGCTGAAGAAGCATCTGAACGTGAGTTAACCCTAGAGTTCCCTTTTCTGAAGAGAATAGATGCTTTTAGAAATCTGAAGCTAAAGTTTATCAGCTCAGTTCTTCTCAACATCTTTTTCTTTAGAGTGATGTTGACATCCTCCATGTACTTTCATTAGCTTGTCTGTTCTAGGTTAAATGGCTCAGAGTTTAAAGGTCCCATGCATGAGTAACTGGGTGGATATGCACAACATTCCATGATAATGCCCTAGCATTGTTCCCTCTCTGACACTCTCCAGGACTGTCAAGGTTGAGAAAAGGAATAGATTCATGCACTGGGTTGGTCTCTGATTTTGTGCTGCCTGGATGGTCTTGTCCTATCCCTGAATATCTGACAATTATGTGACCCTATGATGTATCTCCAGCTGTCTCTAGCTGCTGGGGCCCTCACCTGGTCAGGTGTTTAGTGCAGTCAGCAGCTGGTGATGGCAGTGGTGCATGGGTACTTCATCCTCACTGGACAGACCATGGGTTACTTAAGCAAGGATGGAAAGAACAGGGCAAGGGAGAAACAACTCTGAGTCAGATAAACTTACACTGAATATTTACCCCAAAGAAATGTTTTTAAACTAACAGAGACTCTTAAATGAAAAAAAAAACGAGAAATCTTTGGCTGAAAATTTTAAGTATTTTTTCCGAGATATCCAGGATCACCAGTCTTAGGAAGAATTTTAATTGTCATAGAAATAGAGGATATTTTAAATTTTTTGGCAGAAAAAATGTGATAGGTAAATTTTGATACTCATCCACATTCCCATTCATAAAAATGTCAAATTTTAGAAGATGACAGTGGTAATTTTGGATCTGTTTTATCAATGAAAAAAATCCTTCACAGCTTATAGTACTTTATTACGTATGCCTCCCTACCTGACACACTGATCACAACACCCAAATGTGTCCTCATGTTACTATGGAAAAATAGTTCTAGACTATCTTGATCTCAAAATCTTAAAATACACACACACACACACACACACACACACACACACTTCTCAATGACAGCTTGGTATGTTGTGGGGAGAGGGGAAGCACTATAGATATAACAACCTATTTGATACATTTTTCAGATTTCTGTGGTAGAGACAAATAAGAGAAGCTTTAACTAAATTTATCTTATGATGCTGACACAGCAGAGAAGAAACTGGAATTTCATACACACAGCCACGCCTGGAGTCACTGCATCCTGTCTACCATTAAGACAAAGTACAAAGAGGGGTGCTTGGGTGGCTCCATCGGTTAAGCAGCTGCCTTCAGCTCGGGTCATGATCTTGCGGTCGGGATCGACCCCCCACATTGGGCTCACTGCTCAGTGAGAAGACTGTTTCTCCCTTTCCCTCTGCCTGCTGCCCCCACTACTTGTGTTCTCTCCCTCTATCAAATAAATTTAAAAAAATTTTTAAAAAGACAAAGTGCAAAGATTCACACCAAGCAATGTGTTTAGTTTGTATATTATACACTCCCCAGTTATTCCTCTTTCATTTGTTAGTGAAAATTGTGTGCTGAAACTTACTAAACTGAACTTTTAACAGCATTTGGAAAAGACATATATTGCTTGTATTCTCTGTGCATAGGGAATATTATTTGCCTTTGTTTCACAGTGTGACTTAGAAATGTACTCTTCTCGGTGCCTGTGTCAACAAAGGCTTTTTCACCCTTTATCAGCTTAGTGAGGATCAATATCTAGTTTCAGTCTCAGATCTGGGTCATGATCACTCCTACCTTTTGTCTTTTTTTTTTTCTTTTTTGGTCTTTCTTCTATCAGGACCTATCTGGTATAAACAGAAAGGAGCCAGATTTGAGACTCAAAACCCTTCGGTTCAAATGCTATATGCTCTTGTATACTTTGAACAAGTCTCTTTTCTAAAACTCCCACAAATAGATACTTCAATGGGGCACTTGGTGTTAACAGTTGAATGGGGGCCACACAGTATTTAGTAATTAAATGTAGGCACCATTCTTATTAGCATCAGGTTCCCTTAGTGTTAAAACTATTGAAGTGTCATAGGGTGATTTGAGGATGCTTCTTTAAAAAAAAAGGCAGTTGAAACCCAATTCAATACTGAAAATTATTTGAATCTATGTAATATTCTCTTCACATAGTCATTCATTTCCTCTCTTTTAGCAGATTAATGGTTTGGGATTTGCATGACTTGATCTATTTTGGGGGGGGGCTTCTTTCTCCCCTCTCTTCTTATATTGTCTAGGTGGATGCAGGTTTAACCAATTCAACATTATTCCATTAATATCAAAATAAAAATTTATTGAAGTGTTCTTCTCTTTTAACACTAATACTGTAGTTTCTCCCCGGCCTAGTAAGCTATGAATCCCAAGTTTGCTTTGAGGCCAGTAGGATGTGTTCCTTTGAGTTCTCAGAGTTCTTTGGTTGTGGCCCACTGGGTACCACTCCCCAGCTCTGATCTTCCAATCTTGGTTCCTTTAAACTTTCATGCTCCCAGCAACAATATTCTTGCTATATTCAGCTCTCTGAGAAGTTTCTAATCTCTTTCTTCTACTAGGGTATGGTAATATAATCTCCTCCTATAAGATTTCCTGTTTGTGGCTAGTTACGCATCTTCCTTTTAGGGTGAAGATCACTTTAGATCAAGCTGCTCACTACTTATAAAAATGCTAGAGGTTTAGGGGCGCCTGGGTGGCTCAGTCATTAAGCATCTGCCTTCCACTCAGGTTAGGATTCCGAGGTCCTGGGATTGAGCCCCGCATCCAGCTTTCTGCTCCTCTTTTCTGCCCCTCCTTCCCAGGGAAGCCTGCTTCTCTCTTTCCACTCCCCCTGCTTGTATTCCCTCTCGCTCTCTCTCTCTCTCATAAATAAATAAAATTTAAAAAATATTAGAGGTTTAAATGTGATCATCTTAGTTGATGGTGTCACAGCAAATTGTATTTCCACAGCTGAAATGTAAACAGCACCCAAGCATGAGCCTATATTCTAAGTCTGTCTTTCTCCCCCATCTCTCATCACCCTTCACAGCAGGTTGTCTGAATCATGTTGTTTATTTTTAAAAAGGCAACAAAATACTGATGAGAGGACAGATAAACAAGCTGAACTGTGAGAGATTCCAGCAGCGTTTCTATCAAAAAAGAAAACAAATCAAACTGCAACAACTAGTTCTCTAAAAGAATGTTCAGACTTCAAAGTGGGTCTCTGAATGGTAAAGCATACAAATCAGGCCAAGTTTTTAACATTCCACCCCACTACATTTTATTTTGGTAGACATATACTTGTCATAAACTGAATAGAAATATCTCTGTTCCTATTCCAGGAAACCTGCCTTAATAGTTCCTATGAAAATCAATAATAGGTTTCAACTGACAGAATGCTTGAAGAAGTTTCACTTCACTTGACACAGCTTGTTATCTGCAAGCTACTTTCCTTAATATGTTCTGAGACCTCAATTGGGCCCCAAAAGTCTATTTGAGCTACTGATTTATATTCTCCTCTCCATCACTGACCAAAGGCGACCTTGATTTCACTTATAGAGCATATCCATGAGTGGTTAAAAGTGGCTATGGCAACATTTAATAGATTGTATCTTTAACTCAGATGGACCCAGACATCTCTCTTGCATACATCATAGCAAATGGAAAATGAATGGCCCATGGTCAGTTTTCTGTGTTCCCAAAGGCTAGGTAGAAAGAGACAAGAGCAGGTAATCCTCAGTTTACCCAGTGGGATAAATGGTATTATCTCTATTTAAGAATGGAGGAATCTGGGGCACCTGGGTAGCTCAGTTGGTTGGGCAACTGCCTTCGGCTCAGGTCATGATCCTGGAGACCTGGGATCGAGTCCCACTCCCTGCTTGGCGGGAAGCCTGCTTCTCCTTCTCTCACTCCCCCCCTGCTTGTGTTCCCTCTCTGGCTGTGTTTCTCTCTGTCAAATAAATAAAATCTTAAAAAAAAAAAAAAAAGAATGGAGGAATCTGGAAATCTCCTCTAATGGAGATGACCTGAAGATTCACCTACCAAGAATCTGGGAGGAGGACTGTTTATATTCTATAATTTAATGTAGAACAATCTTTCACATTCTCCCGCAACATCATAGTTATATATTCAAATAGTTAACTCAAAAGAATATAAGGAAAAATGAATAGACATTAAATACTAAATCACAGAATGATTAGCAAATTACAATGTGTGTTTCTTCAACTAATTGAGAAGATGATAAAAGGCTTTTTTCATCCTTCAGCACTTACAGAAATTTTATAAAAGTTAAAGGCATTTTCCCATAAATTAAATTATTCAACAAAAACCTTTACAGAAATTGATAGGTAACTTCACATTCTAATAACTGAAATAGGAGAAAATTTAGACCTGGAACAGCTTCTACACTGTAGATGTAGTCACACTGCTCCAATGCTAAGAAACAGAATAGAGCCATAAGATTGAAAGCATTCTAAATCTAGCAATCACAAGCCCCTAAGATTTGTTTATGTTAGAGGTCATAGGATCAGAAATTTTTATTTAACACCAGATTAAATTTGATAATAGTAGTGAAATATATGCCCATTTTGGCATAAATTTTAAAAGCACTCTAAAAACAATAGAATTAATCTTATTCACACAGAATTGCACAATAGTGAGGTGCTGCTTACCACTCAGTTTTAATTGAAGCAAATGAGAACATCAGAATTGCATAGACTGAACTGTTACTATCATAATATAAAATGCTTGTGTGGACCCTTTATAGTTAATAATAAGAATAGTTTTCCCCACTGAAAAAATAAAAGATTGTAATAAAAAAAGAATAATGTTCCCTATTTATAACAAACTTCCTGGGTGTTGAGAAATATTTTACACAAATTATCTCACTTTAATCTTCACTAGAACCCCATGAGCTAGATGATCTTAAACCCATTTTACAGATGAAGAAACTAAGTTGGAGAGATTTATACGATTTGTTGTAAATCCACACAAGCAGTGAGTGGCAGAAGGGATTCGGAACTCAATCTGTCTGGCTCCAGAGCCCATAATCTCACCCCACAATGGCCTAGCCACTCTTAAGGACAGTCAGAATACCTATACATACTGAACTGGCCTGCTGGGATTGGCTCTCAGACTCACAAATTCTGATTTTATATACTGAGACTCAGTACCGGGTATATCATGAAAGGGCATGGATTTTACAGTAAGCTGAATACAATCTCTTCCAAGAGTTGAGCCATATAACTAGAAATTTCATCTCAATTCTAGAATTCAAATATTTGTCTCCAAAATTCTAGGGACACTATTAAATGATTGGTGAGCATAATTTTCTTAAATCTCCATCAGTTCTTCTTGAATATGAACTATATCGATAGGGCTGAAGTGTGATTATAAGATATGCCCTGAGGTATGTACTCCTCAAGAAAAAAGGTAAAGCATGTGACTCACTCCTGAAATAGTAAGTATATTGTCACTGCGCCATTTTTCATAAGTTGTGATTCCATTTAACTCAGCAAAATTCAGTCCAAATTGAAGGTTCCATCTGCTAAATCTGTTCAAATTATGACACTTTCTTGAATCTGTTTTTCTCATTTTGTGCAGTTTTAAGTTCAGCATATTCAAAAGTTGTGTGATATCAGTAAAAAGTTCGTCTTTGCAGTTGCCAGGACGGCACGGACCGAGCAGCAGGCAGAAGCTACATCCTGTCCCGGTGAGCCGAGCGGCAGGCGACCAACGGACTGAAGAACAGACCGCAGAAGTCAAAGACTCTTCATCATTTGACAAGGATGGTGATGGAACTAAGACAACAAAGGAATCTGGAAATGTAATGAGGTCTCTTGGGCAGAATCCCACAGATGCAGAGTTACAGGACCTGATGAATGCAGTAGATGTCAATGGGATTGGAGCAATTGAATTCCTGGAATTTCTGACAATGATGGCAAGAAAAATGAAAGTCACGGACAGTGAAGAAGAAATTAGATAAGCATTCCATGTGTTTGATAGGGATGGCAATGGCTGTATTAGGGCAACAGAGTTTCACCATGTGATGACAAACATACGTTCTCAGATGAGGAGGTTGATGAAAGGATCAGCGAAGATATTGATGGTGATGGTCAATAAACTATGAAGAGCTTCTACAAATGATGACAGCAAAGTGAAGCCACTCTACAGAATGTGTTCAATTTCTTGTACAAAATTGTTTGCCTTTTCTTTGTAACTTATCTGTAAAAAGTTGTCAAAAATAAGCATGTGTAGTAATTAGGACTTCACTCCTCCATGTTTTCTTCCCTTATCTTACTGTCATTGTCTTTGAAACCTTATTTTAGAAAATTGATCAAGTAACGTGCTGCACATGGCTTACTCTGGATATATCTAAGCCCTTCTGCACATCTGAACTTAGAGGGAATTGGTCAAATGAGGAAACATCTGGGTTATGCCTTTTTAAGTAGTTTTCTTCAGGAACTGACAGCGTGTTGTTAAAATGTGGGACTATGGACAGTCAACAATAGGCACTTAAAAGCTGCACTATTGCAAAACAGGTATTGTCCAGGTACTCATACACTGTTTTTTTTGTACTGCTGGTCCTGTACCAGAAACATTTTCTTTTATTGTTACTTGCTTTTAACTTTGTATAGCCACTTAAAGAAAAATTGCTTATGGCACGATTTGCCTCAAATCCATCCCAAATTGTGTATTAGTTTTCCAATAAAAAAAATTACAATTTACCATCCCCCAAAAAAGTTTCTGTCTTCTAAATCATGGGTTGTTCTAATAGCTGTGCCAGCTAGAATCCTTTAATGCCCCCAAGTTGTTAATCTGAAGGAGTAACTTAGTAAGTCCTTTTTCTCTAATTTAATTTCTTCTAGATATCACATAAAATGGAGATGATAAAGGCTCATAGATGAAGAAAAAAAAGTAGCCTTGTTCCATTCACCATCCGTGTTTTACAAAGTTCATGGAACAAGCTCAACCGATATCTGCAATCACTTAGTTCTTACATGTAAGATGATAAAGGACTTATGGGTGACCAAAATGGCACTGCCTGTGAGTCTGTACTTGTTTCAAAGTTAAAGTTCCAAAGCAGGCCACCTTTTTCCCAAGAGGAGAGTACGGATGCCACTCCAGGTGATTTGATGACTACCTCAAGGAACTTGGAACTTGGAACTACTCAAGGAACTTGAATACTAGCAGAAAAATATTAAAAAAAAACTACATGATCACAAAAGCCTTTCAATTCATTGTCCTCTCTTGTTTACTCTTATTGTTCTTAAAACTTTATCTTTATTAATGACACAATGAGATGAACAGATATTGCTTCTGGAAATGGCTAGGTTTTTCACTAAGGTAAAGAGGTGGTTCAACTATTTTCTGGCACTTCAATACATTTATAATAGAGTCACTGGTGTTTATCATGACATTTAGAAACTGTTAAGATTTTGAAATGCTTTTTTAATGGCCAGAAAAAATGCTAAGTTATGATAAATAGGATGTCAATGTTGAAGTATTTTTTAACCCAAATTTTTGGTTATGAGAATTTTCATACATACTGAAAGTTTGATATACTAGCATGGATGCTAGTGTACTGTCCTATATTCAATAATTGTTGACTTTTGCTATATTTTCTTTCTCTCCCCTTAGGTACACACACATACTCACACACTTTTTTGTTGCTGAAGTATCTGAATGTAAGTTGCAGGCATTATTATCTTGGCTAATATGTATTTTAATATATACTAATTCTGTGAAATGTAGTTATCTATATATAAAGTACATGGTATTGTACCCATATATAAATATACGGCAGTAAAATATTTTTATTATAATTACACATTAATTTCCCATAAAAATATTTTATTAGTCAAAATACCCAATTGTCTAAACATGACAATTCTTATTTATTATAACACTGTCCTATACCTGATGACCAAAGAGATATGGATTTCTCCATGAGGACTGGTGCTTTAGCCTGTTTTCCTGTGGATAACTGAGAATCAATGTCTATCACCGAGACATGTAAGTGCATAATAGATTTCAGTGATGAATTAGGAGTAACCCTCTTATTGCCAATGTAAACTAAATCCTTCCTCAAATATTAAACTATAAAAAGTACATGATATTGCTATAAAATAAAATTTGGGTAAACTGTCTTGAAAAAGTATTTAAACAAATCCTGTGACAAAGGATTATTGTTATCAAATAACTGTAAAAGAGATGGGAAATCTTTCTTGGACTTAAAAGTGTTCATATGTGAATTTAATCATCTATAAACTGGATTGAGTTTTCTTAGGTTTATTAACTTTCTTGGATGTGATATAAGTCACTTATATAAAAGATTGAATGGCATAGTTTGACATTCACCTTGGAAGTCTTTTCTTATAGACAGTATTATGGGCAGAATTGTATCCCCTCAAAAAACATATGTTGAAGTCCTAACCAGCAGTACTTCTAAAAGTGACCTGACTTGGAAACTGAGTTGTTGTGGATATAAGTTCATTTAAAATGAGGTCATAGTGGAGTAGGGTCTGCCCCTAATCCAACAGGAATAGTGTCAATTCTAGGAAGAGGAAAATTTGGACATAGACAATGTACAGAGGGAAGATGAGATGCAGACATAAAGGGAGAAGGTGGCCACATGACAACAGAGGCAGAAATTAGAGTGACATATCTGCAAGGCAAGTTTCTGTTACCAGGAGCTAGGAGTGGGGCATGGAACAAGTGTTCCCTGAGCACTTTTAGAAAGAATCAACCCTGCCAAAACATTGATTTCAGACTTCTGGCCTCAGAACTGTAAGAAAATAAATTTCCATTTTTTTAAGCCTCCCAGTTTGTGGTAGTTTATTACAGCAGATCCAGGAAATTATCACAGATAGCTGATAACAGATGACAGATAGATGACAGATAGATAGATAGAGACCTTTTAGGTTTAGGTCTAGTCATAAAATGAGGACTTGAGGAATTATCCAGTGAAGTAATATAGTGTTCCCAAAGTTATCGGCTGAACCACAAAAATATTGCCATTTTTGTAGGTAAAAAAAAATGATTTAAGAGAGGCAGTGCTATGTGGCTCAATCTAATAAATAGATTGATTAAATAATTCAATTTCTAAAGCCCCCTTTTCCCTTAAAGAGCAGATCGTTATACTGAATTCACCAGGAAAACAGTTTGCTTTCCTTACATTGCTTTTCTTCTGTAAAGAGATTCATAGGCTTCATTCATTTCATTTAGATAAGGAAGTTCTGACTTCATGACCTAAAAGAAATGAAGCACTGGAGGCATTGCTTTTTGAGGTTTTGCCTCCTATTTCTCTCATTTACACATCTCTGTGCATGGTTTTTTCTAGCAGACAATGCTGGAGATCCCATCCAATGCATATTCAAAGCTTGGGTTTCTCCAGGGGATTTTCTCTCATTCCATTTGGCACAGCAGTAACTATGTTTGACAACATCTGCCTCACAGCACCGCTCTGCAGCTCCATCTGACACTTGGTTCCCGTCCACATTTTCTTCCCGCCTGTCTTCTGAGGAAGATGTTTCCACAACAGAGGTGGAGAAGAGAAGACAGCAAGGGCAAACCAGAGCTTTACTTTCCCAGTGAATGAATCACGAACCCATAAAATGTCCTCACCTGTCTCTTATTCTAGTTCAACCAAAGATTTTTGACATAAACCAGTACTTTCTCAACAAGCCCTTTGTCCTTTGGGATTCTGAGCATTTACACATCATTTCTGAGTGTTTCTTCTCCTAGACATTCATATAGCTAGTCCCTTTCAAAGTTTCCCCAAATATGAAAATAAAACAATCACTCATAGATTTTACTGACAATTTTTTTTAACCAGCAAGAAAGCATACAATCTAGTCCAAAAACATCTCTTATGTGACCATTGCTAAAGCATGTTTACTTATCTTCATAAAAAGTAGGTATTTACTTGGAAGTTCCGTTTCACAAAATTTTAATAATCCTTAGTTCAAATAAATATTCTGGCCATAAAAATTGATTTAAGAGAAAATTGCAAAGCTTATCAATCAAAAGATTCCTGTACATTCTGGAGTACTTACATCATTGCCTACACCAAATAGGAAATACAGGGTTTATAGTAGCAACTGTCATCTAAATTATTAAATTATTCTTCAATTAAAAGGTCTTTGTTAGTTTGCTCTGGCTTCAAATTCTAATGAATTGTTTCAAAATGTCATTCTACTTCTACTCAATTGAAACTTCATGTCATTATTCTCTTCCTCATTGTATGAGATTCTAAAATTTCCCTGTGCAGATAATACATAAACAACTGGTGGTATTAGAAAAAAAAATCCTTCAGCCTAAAAGAGGTATCATTTGATTTCAAAATTTATGGTATTTCTCTCCTCAGCATACTTTATAGCTGGGTTTTCAGAAATATATATATTTCACATATGTGTTCACATAGAATTTAAGAAAAGAAGAATGTGCTATATAGGGATATGTTGTGATTTTGTGGTGTTGTGAAGGGAAACTCTTTCAAGACAGAGAGCAGCAGTGTCCTGCAATGACAAACGCTCTCTGGGATGCAGGGACTACCATGAATGCTGTTGTTAGATGCTGCCTCTTCTATCACAAACTCTCACCTGCTGCACTTCTAATTCACTGGACATGAGCAAGAGTAACTATTCATCCCTCAGCTCATCTACGAGTATATGGCAAAAAAAGCAATATGGAAACCCAATCCTTCCTTCTTGTACAAATAGAGACTTCTTAAATGAGCAGGCTCAGTCCTAGGAACAACAGCATTTGTCTAGTTGCACTTCACCGAAGTAAACCCAACATTTGGAAATCGAGTTAAAAGCTGATGAGTCCTTTCAAAAACACATCTATTTGTGTTTCATTTAGGTATTTTTTAAATAGCAAGTGTTTCTAGTATACTAAACTGTGATTGGAGATTCTGTAACTGTACACATATATAGCTGAAAACATGACTGGATACAAAGTATACTAGGTCTACCTGCCAGCTCTAAAGGTTTCTCCTTGCCACACTTCTCCCCACAACCACATCCAGTCTGGGATCCAGTCGCTTTCCAAGAGTCATAGAGTTTCCACCAGAAAACAATGCATTTAGCTGTACTTTTATACTCAAGATTCAAGTGAATTAGCTGTACATAGCAGTTCTCTGGCCTCTTTGTCCTGTAAATCAGGGTTCCTGGCTTCACCAGGTCACAGATCCCTTAGAGATGCTGTTATATAATGAAATAAACTTACTGTTTTCTTTAACACTTTGAGAGCATAAGGCTTCTGGGTCCCCTTCTGTTTGCATCTGTACACAATGGATGTAGCACCCCTTGAGGGGGAAAAAGACAAAAAGAAAATGTTATGCTCTGGACATTAAATCAAGGGGAAAGCTTGAAAATCAGTCTCTCTAGCAGTTACCCTCATAACTGACAAGTGTTCATAAGTTCTACTATAGGACCAGCCCAACTGTATTTTTTTTTCTCACAACTGAACACAGTTTGCTGAGAAAAATTCTAGGTTTTCCAGTCTGTTCTTTTCCTATTGGTCCATCCCTACACAAGTAACATCCCCAGGCCTGCTGCATTCAGTAGGTTCTGGAATAACCTGGGTCCTCAGGTGAATATTGCTTTTGGATGACATCCTCCAAATTTCAGAGTCCCTGAGCTTTCCTAAAGGTATGTGTCTGGAGTAAATTTAGCTCATAAGGCTTCAGGGAGAGGGTTTAAGTTCAGCACTAAGCTTGTAAAGAACAGGACAGCAAGCAAAACTTGGCAAAGGGGGACCCTGTGAATTTACACCAATTCATTCTTCCATTCTTCTAGCATTAGCCCCACAGAGATTCTGGCTCTTTCACTTTGGTGAACATTGCTACCATTATTTACATATATACTAACAAAAATAATTATGTGAGATATCCAGGGGAAGATATTATAGAAATACTTAAAGACATATAGATAAAAAGTAGATCTTTCTATTAAAAAAAAAAACTCAAATAATTACAGAATGCTTTTTACCTGTAAAGGAGAATGGCAAGAAGGGACTCAGTAACTTACTTCATACATGTGTGAGGTTACTAAAAGGAGAACACTGAAAAGCAGACAGTGTGGCTCTGATGTTCCCTCTCCTCACACAACAGCAGGACAATGAAATAGAGACAAAACCCACAAACGAAGCAGTCTTAAGTTACAACCTTAGAAAGAGAACTTTAGATGAATCCTAAAATAAGATTAGTTGAAGTAAATCTGTCACACTTTGAAAATTAGGCCAAAGGAACTCTTATGACATATTCAGTCCTGTGGTTCTGAAATTCTAAGTAAGCATTCTAAATGAATTCTAAAAAAAATTTTAAAAAGCAAACATATTCCTAACTGACCATTCACAATCCATTTTTAACAAGAGTGAGGAGAAGGCAGAAACTGGTATATGTGTTAATAGAGAAGAAAAATTTCAATACATTTTTAAAAACTTTGGTAAGACATAACATATACACAAAGAAATAAATAGGTTTAGAAATTGAATAAATGGAGGTAAATACAAAATTCAACTTTATTTTCAGTTGTTCAAAAGATAACTAATGCAAAACTATTGACAATGCGTTGTGTTTACAGCATCTGTAAAAGTAAA
This sequence comes from Spilogale gracilis, assembly GCA_004023965.1. Classification (NCBI taxonomy): domain Eukaryota; kingdom Metazoa; phylum Chordata; class Mammalia; order Carnivora; family Mephitidae; genus Spilogale; species Spilogale gracilis. The sequence goes on along the minus strand of PITA01003031.1, from coordinate 98,805 downwards.
ATGTATGACAATAGCACAAAGAATGGGGGAGAAATTGAAAAAATACTGTTGGGTTCTTATATTACATGTTAAGTATTATGAGATTATTTAACAGTAGACTTTGATTTATTAAAGATGTATACTGTATAACCTAGGGCAATGAATAAAATAATTAGAAAAATCAATAAAAAATAATGAAGCTAAAATAATCAAAAATGAAATGTGAGGGAGGAAGAAACAAAATAAAAGACTAAAAATAAAACAGCTAAAACTATGGTGGATTTTAATCAAATCACATTAGAAATTACACTAAATATAAACTTTATAAACACATTTGTTAAAAATAGTGATTGGATCGAGATGCCAAGATCAAACTCTATGCTGTGTACAATAAACCCATTTAAATATAAAGGCAAAACATATATATAAAGGTTAAATATAAAGTTATAGAAAAGATACTATACAAATAATAAAGAAAATAGAAATAGATCTATTAATATCATGTCAACCAGGCTTCAGAATAAGTATAAAGATGGACATTACCTAATTATGAAGGGGTCATTCTCCCAGAATGACAGCAGATGTAAATATGTATGCACCTGACAACAGCACTTCAAAGTACATGAACCCAAACCAATAGAACTGACAGGAGAAAAAGACCAATCCACAAACACAGCTGGAGACTTCAACACACCCTAGCAACTGAAAGAACAAGTAGACAAATTGTTACCAAGGACAGAAGACATGAACATTATTAACTAAGCTAACCTAACTGACATTAAGAGAAAACCACACACACAAAAAAAAATAGCAGAAAATATATTTTCTTTAAAGTTAGAAGATTCACATCCAGACTTAGTATAGAGCTACACTAATCAAGAGAGCAGTGTTGGAAAAAGAATAAACAAGAAAAAGAATGAAATTTAAAAAAGAATCCATAAATAGTCATAAACATATAGGGTCTGTTGGCAAAAAGGCAACTCAGTGGAGAAAGGACAGTCTTTCCAACTACAAATTGTGCTGAAACAACTGGATACCCATATGCAACAAACAAACAAATTTATAAAACAAAAACCTTTATCCAAACTCACACTGTACCAAAAAATTCTCAAAATGGATCACAAATAGAAATATAAAACCTAGAATTCCAGGGCACCTGGGTGGCTCAGTCATTAAGCATCTGCCTTCAGCTGAGGTAATGATCCCAGAGTCCCAGGATTGAGCCCTGCATCGGGCTCCCCGCTTGGTGGGAAGCCTGCTTTTCCCTCTCTCACTCCTCCTGCTTGTGTTCCCTTTCTAGCTATGTTTCTGTCTGTCAAATAAATAAATAAAATCCTAAAAAAAAAATTTTATTTATTTATTTATTTATTTATTTATTTATTTATTTATTTATTTATTTGATAGAGAGAGAGAGAGAGAACACAGATAAAAACTTTAAAGCAACCAAAGATGACAATATATACAGAGAACAATGATATGAAGTATGGCTAATACCTCATCGGAAAAAAAATGGAAGTGGGGTGGCTCAGAGGGTTAACCCTCTGCTTTCAGCTCAGGTCATGATCTCAGGGTCCTGGGATCCAACCCTGCACGAGGCTCTCTGCTCGGCAGGGAGCCTGCTTCCCCCTCTTTCTCTGTCTGCCTCTCTGCCTGTTTGTGATCTCTCTGTCAAATAAATAAATAAAATCTTAAAAAAAAAAAGAAAGAAAAGAAAAAACATGGAAGTTAAAAGATAGTGGAGCATGGGGCATCTGAGTGGCCCAGTTGGTTAAGCATCTGACTCTTAATTTTAGCTGAGGTCATGATCTCAGTGTGGTGAGATCAAGCCCTACATTGAGCACTGTGCTCAGCGTGGAGTCTGCCTGAGATTCTCTCCCTCAGCCTCTGCCCTTCTCTGCACTTGTACACACTCTCTTCCTCTCCAACAAAATAAATAAAATCTTAAAAAAAAAAGAAAGAAAGAAAATAATGGAACACTTTTAAAGTCCTAAAGCAAAACAAAACAAAGCCTTGTCAGCCTAAAATTCTACATCTGGTGAAAAAATTCTCTCAAAAATGACAATAAAATAAAGATACTTTAAAATAAATTAATCCTGTGCAAATCTATTGTCAGCATATAAAAACCACAAGTAATGCTAAAGAAAGTTCCTTGACTGAAGGAAAATAATGCCAGATGAAAAATCAGATGTATAGAAAGAAATCAGATGTATAGGAAGAAATTGGAACTAGGAGAATGTGAGTAATGGAAAAGACTCTTTTTCATTCTTCTTTTTAATATTTTTTATTTTTATTTATTTTTAAAGATTGTATTTATTTATTTGACAGAGAGACCAAACAGCTAACCATTTGAAGCCAAGTAAAATCATTTTAGAAATGAATGTATCACAACAGTAGCCCAAAGGGTAGAGAGGGAAGGGAAGGTGGTAAATGGAGTTGCTCTGTTGAGATTTTTATATTTTATTGTATTAAGCAGACTATGCTAAGTTAAAGATTATATGCTGGAACCCTGAGAGCAACCATTAAAAAAATAAACCAATGATTATTCTGAGTGAAATAAGCCAAGTAGAGAAAGTCAAGTATCACATGGTTTCACTTACTTGCGGTGCATAAGGGGTAATACAGAAGACAGTAGGAGAAGAAAGTAAATGGGAAGTTGGATAATTCGGGGACAGAAACAAAACAAGAGAGACTTTGGACACAGAAACAAACTGAGGGACTTGGAGGGAAGGGGGTGGAGGGATGGGAGAGCCTGGTGGTGGGTACCGAGGGCACCTATTGCATGGAGCACTGGGTGTGGGGAATGGGCAATGAATTTTGGAACATGGAAAAAAAAATTTAAGTAACAATAAAAATATGGAAAAAAACAAAAACAAAAAACAAAAAACAAAACAAAACAAAACAACAATGAGATCTACCCAAAAGGCCAAAAGAAGTATAAAACGTAATACTGGAAATAGTAAAATATTGAATCCAAATGATTGAGGAAAAGTATAGGAAAAAAAAAAACAAAGAAAAAATGAAACAAATAGAAATATGGATGATTTAAACCCAATCATATCATTAATATTTAAAAAGACAAAAAAAAAATCCAATTTAAAAATGAACAAAGGAACCAAATAGACATTTTTCCAAAGAAGACATCCAAATGGCTAACAGGTACATGAAAAGATGCTCAGTATCACTAATTATCCAGGAAATGCAAATCAAAACCCCGATGTGACATCACTTCACACCTATTAGAACTGCTATCATCAGGAAGGTAAAAGATAAGTGTTGGCAAGGATGTAGAGGAAAGGGAACCCTCATGCACTGTTGGTGGGAATGTAAATTGGTGTAGCAACTGTGGAAAACAGTATGAGGTTCCTTGAAAAGTTAAAAATAGAATTACCATATGGTCCACCAATCCTACTTCTAGGTATATAAACAAAGGAAAGAAAACTAGGATCTTGAAGAGATAATCTGCACCCCTATGTTCATTGCATTATTCACAATTGCCAAGAATGGAAATAACAAGTGCCCATCAACAGATGAATGGATAAAGATGTTTTTTTTATTTACTTATTTATAAAGCCATGAGAATGAAGGACATCCTGCCATTTTCAACAACACTGATGGACCTACCTTGTGGGCACTATGCCAAGTGGAATAAGTCAGACAGAGAAAGATACATACTGTGTTTATCACTGAGAAGTAGAATCTAAAAAAGCTAAACTCCTAGATCAGAAAGTACAGTGGTGGTTGTCAGAGGTTGGGGCATGAGGGAAATGGGGAGATATTGGCCAAAGTGTACAACTTTCCAGTTATAAGATGAGTGAATTCTGAGGACCAAATGTACTCTATGGTGACTATATTTAACAATATTACATGCTTGAAAGTTACAAAGAGAGTAAATCTTAAATATTCTCACCACAGAAAAGAAATCGTAATTATGTGAGGTGATGGAAGTGTTAAACTAACCCTAGTGTGGTAATCATTTCATGATATGTAAGTGTATCAGATCAACACATTGTACAGCTTAAAGTTACACAATGTTATACGTCAATTATCTTTCAATATGTTGGAAAAATACATATGACCAATAGTATATAAAAATAATAGTACTTATTGGATGTGGATATTATTAAGCTTAGGTGAAGGTACAAAGGTTGTATTAGACAGATACATATAAATATATTATAGTAGATATAGTAGATGATATGGAATACAAGGGAATGGGGTCTGGGAATGGAGGAGAAAGGAGAAAAAACGAAGAGCTATAGCTGTCCTCAAAATGTATGGTAGCATGAAATGGTTGACTGGAAATTCAGAGAAAAGAAAAGTTTTCATAAGGCATGTGGTTAATTGATTCTAATGGCTAACATATGAGGCAATAACTATTTTAAAGCAAACAAAAGGAAGGACTGATAAGAATGTTAAGAGCCTTTATGTCCACGGTATTTACTGTTACATTACTTTTTGATCTGAGAACAAATATATAAAGTAACCTGATAATTTGAAGCTGGTTTTTGTTTGCTTTTTTATACTAAAATACAGCATTTGGATTCCAAAGCTTCTTAAGCTTTTATTTTCTCTAGGCAGGGGCTTTGTTAAAGTTTTGAAACTAAAGGAGTCATACTTAAGCCAGTCATTGCAGAGATGCAGGACTAGGACCGAGGTCACAGTTAGGTGCTGTCAGGCAACTGAAAGAAATTGTTAACTAGGGAAGCAGGGCTGTGAGAAACTGGAGCCTTCCCATGTAAAGAGTATTAACAGTTCATGGTGTGAAGAGTTAAGCACTTGCCAGTGTAGATCTTGAAGAAGGGAAGATATTGGTCAAGAATTAGACATGAAAGTGTGGGTATAGAGCAAGTGGAAATGAGGGCAAAACAACAAGTGAGAATCTGTCAAGGAGGGTTATAAGAGTCTATATAAGGCCCCATGTAGGAAGCTGGGTTATAACCCTGATGACTGAGGTGGACTGCTTGTCCTTGCCTTCTGCAGGATTCAGCAAGCAGGGAAGGGAAAGCATAGTTATGGAGAGACTGAAATTCTGAACCCAAACTTATTAAAGCACTTCTTAAAATCTGAGGCTTACTGTCATTCCTCAGCATGAAATTTTTGAGATTTACTTAGAACCATAAAATTTAGCTGACTGGAAAACCTCCAGGTCTAATAACAACTTTCTAAATTCTAAAGGTTAGCCATTCTTCAAGTTGTAGATTGAAAATGCCAAATCAGTAATTAGATCATTTCAGCAGTTTTTCCTATTCTTTGTTGGTTTAAGATTCACATTTGATTTTTGTCTTTGGTGACCAGAGAAACACTTAAGTCTTGAAGAGCACTAAGGCATTGCAACTGACAGGAAGAGAGAATGAAACAATGAAAAACTGTCACTGAAATGGGGCAAGACGTGTGCTGATATTAAACATTTAGAGACTTTAATTTTTTTCAGGCTCCTATTCCTGAATTTGACTCTACTTTCACCCCCAAGAAGAATAAATTTTGAGGTTATAACCAGTCTTCTTCTTTAACAATTCATCTAATCTAAAAAAAATCAATGAAAAGAATAGGCTTGTTAAATAACAGCAAGTCAATCATACAGAAGAAATACAATGATATATAGAGTTGTGCACATTATATTTTTGGCATATGATTGACAGTTCTTATAAATCACAGCCTTGTTCTTAAATCTTACCATAATGAGCATTAGGAGGATCTTTCCTGCAAGTATATACACATATTGAAAATAAAAAAAATTAAAAATCGGTTCAAAAACAAACCAAAAAAACCCAAGAAATAAATTCATTGAAATGTTTAAAAATGATTAGTATTTTGACATAATTCTATTCTTTAACCAAACTCATTCAATGTTAGAGAAACATAACAAGATTCTTTGGTTCCATTTCAAGACCCTTCCCATTTAAAAAAAAAAAAAAACACAAAACAATGAAACTCGTAACTTAATGAGGCTTAATACACTTTGCAGAGACAATTTTCCATGGCTATGAAGTGTATCATTACAGAGACACATCTGGAGCCAAGCAACAGAGTGGTCAACAGCCCCTCCAGACTTCTATGTTTTAAGAGATTCTATATCTGAAGTTTTCTTGCATTTCCAAAGAGCAAGTCTTAGGTTTGATGGCAAGTGAAACCAAGCTTTATTGCTTAAAGCCCCAAATCACAAATGTCCCACTAAGTCCTCCCGCAGAAAGCCAATCACTCATTTTTATCCTCTTACTGGGAGAATGCCTATGATTCCAAATTATCTTAACATTATGCATTTTCATCCTAATTCCCTAAAACATTAATGTGAATCCAGTTGATAGTTGTTCCTTAATTGCTGAACATATGGAGCATGTTAAGATGAATTAGAGGATAAAAAGCCCCATTTTCTGTACTAAGTACTCCTAAATGTAGTAGCAAGGGACTCTATACTTGAAGTGTTCTCAGACAAATGTATAATATTATATCTGGAGCTTTTCCCCACATCCATAAGTTTGACACACACCTGGATCCAATATCAAATGCAGCTTAACAGCTTTACAGGGGTAATAATGTGTGTATGTATGATATAATAATACATATTGCATTTGTATGATAACATATACATAGTATTATGATCATCATGTCATACAATGTACACGATTTTACAAACACAAGTTCATAAGTTATATATGTTAGCCTAGAAATAGGTTTGAATACTTTCTCATCTTTCTCTGCAATGAAACATTGTAGTCTACCTTTTTAACTTTTTGCCTTTAACTTTTTTTCTTAATAATCAACCATATTAAATGAGGCTAGACCTAAAAAATAATTTTATTTTTACCATTGGTTTCTGGCTTTTGGCTACGTGCCTAGGTTTTGTTTGCTTGCTGCTTGCTGCTCAATAAACTTCCTGAATCTGCAAAGTTCTTTACCAAATTTGGAAAATGTCCACCTATGGTTTCTCTAAACTTCTTTTTTCTGCCCAGTTCTTTCTCTCCATACTGCATGTATATAGCCTTCTTGATATTTTCCCACAAATGACAGAGGCTCTGCTCGTTTTTACTAATTGTTTTTCTATTCTTCAAATTGGATCCTTTCAACTGATCTGTCCTCAAGTTCACTGATCCTTTCTTCTGGAGCCTCTAATCCAGACTTAGGCCTATGAATTTTTAATTTGATATAATGTACTTCTCAATTCTAGAATTTCCATTAGCCTTTTTATAGTTTCTCTTTCTGTGCTGAGATGCTCTGTATGTTTACTCTTTATGCACCTATTTCATTTCATGTTCCTGAATGTTTGTACCATGTACTTCTCATCTGCTTATTCCAATGTCTGGGTCATCTCCAAAGTCTGTGTTATTAACTGTCCCCCTCCCTTGGTTAAAGATCCATATTCCTATTTCTTTAAATGTCTAGTGTGTGTGTATGTTTTTATTCTGTGATAGATATTTTTAAATGATACATGCTAGGGAGTTTGGCTTAAACTATCTTCTTTTTAAAAAATATGTATTTATTTATTTGAGAGAGAGCATGTGAAAGAGGGCAGGGGCAAAGGAAGAGGGAAAGAGAGAATCATAAGCAGATTCTGTAGCAAGCGTGGAGCCCAATGGAGCCCGAAGTAGGGGTGAAAGATCGCCAAGATCATGACCTGAGCCAAAATCAAGAGTTGGATACTTAACTAACTGAACAACTCAGGTAACCCTGTATTATCTTCTTTTAAGAAGAGTTGCCTTTTTCAGTGACAGGCAGGTGAACTGTGGACAAATATTTTTGATCCTGTCCAGTTTGATTTTATTTGTTGTTACAGCAAATCTATTTGATTTTTTGTTCTTGGTCCAATGTCATGGTCCTTGCTCTAGGGGTGTGGCTTATATTTCCCAAAGTGTCACCTTGTGGAGATTTCAAGCAAATATATGAGGTTCTCAGAGAAGTCTCTCTACCTTGGCTTGGCCATAGATCCAATGTCTTATAACAAAACATGCCTATCTTTCCTTTGATAGCTCTGTGGCTCCTGCTTACTCCTGTTAAGCCTCATCATATATTATCCCCGATTAGAGAACCGTGGTGAATATGGTACTCACCTTGTGTTTCCCTTCTCTCAGGAACCAAAGTCCTATATGGCCTATTGTTTGTGCCTAAAAACAATTATGCCATGCATTATATCCAGGTAATTTATCAAAGTGTAAATGTAGTTCCTCTGACTCCATCATTGCCAGAGCAGAACTCCTACCTTACAGTCTTAATTTTTATCTATTTTTTAAGTTTGAATCAAACATTATTGTTGCAAAAAAGAAAAACAATATAGTCATTCTTTATGCATTTATTAACAGTGCATTACAAATGTTGACAAAGCTTGTGATCGAAGGAGATTAGTAAATGATAAATCTATAAGAACAGAGTTAAGAAATTTCCTTTGGATTCCAGGCAGCTTTTAAACATCAATAGCTTCTGTTATTATTTCTGAAGAAGAAAAGGAATTTTGAGGTATGAGATATAATTTTATTATGTCAAAACACTGTGACCAAGATTTTTTCCTGTTGAATAGATGATCAAACAAACATATTTCAGAACAAAATAACTAACCCATTCGGGATCACAGGCCTTAAAACTGTTCTAAAGGATCCATGTGGCTGAGAGCCGTACCAGATGGTAGCTACAGATGAGGAAGACATTTCATCTATCCCAGCTGTGACTTAGTCTTGTCACTGGCATTTAGCAATATCGAGCATTTAACATTATGAATCCATAAGGATTAGAAAGCAATACGATCAGTCCTTTAACAAGCACCTTAGCAGGGGCAAGGCTGGGGGCTTATTTAATGCATAGATCTTGACCTGCATGGGGTTTTAAAAAATGTTGAATGTCTTGCCCACATATAAATATTGAGGGATTTCATTTAAAAAAATCAGACTTCCAGCTTCTCTTGAATCTAGCAACACTAATTTTTAAATTGTGTCTAGTAGTAGTTGACATGACCCAAATCGCAAATGATTTTTAGAGAGGAATTGTAGTCCCTGAAACAGCTTTATAAATTTATACCACCGCCCAGATCCTGCGGGATACACATTTACCTCCCTTGACCTAATGAACATTCAAGAAATAGGAATAGCTGGTAACAAAAGCAGATAAATGTTTAAAGTCTTCTTTCCAGATACGTAGGTGGGATTATCAATTCCTAGAACATATTCTATTTCTCTGCTTTAAAATTCAGTTTAATGGTTTATTATTCCATTTCACCATATCAAAGGCACCATTGATTTTAAGAGGCATCATTATGCTATGATCACTAAAAAAGAAAAAAAAAAGAAAAATAGAGAAAGAAAAGCTGCCTTTGTTTAACTATTACAGCCCATGGATTAAAGAATGCATCTTGATGGCAGAGGTGTTGAAGTGTGGAAAGCAGTGTGTTTTAATATCAATCAAAAATGGTAATATCATATGAATAGCACATACATAAATAGAATGCATTCTAGTTTACAAATCAATTTCACAGTCTCTTCGTGATTTCCATCCTCACTGCCATTGTCTCTTAAATCAGCTCTAGACCTCTAGTCTCATTCCCTTCAGTCCTCCTCCAGTCTACTAGCAAGGCAATCTTTCTAGAATAGAAATCTGCCTGTCTGTCCTCTATGCTCAGAATCCCTGTGACAGTGAGAAGGACCCAGTTTTCTCAGAATATTATGTGAGATTGTTTAGCATCTTGTCCTTCTCTTTTCTGGTCTCACCTCCCCTTGCCTTCCCTTTCATACTGAGCAAAACCAAATTCACTGAGTCTTTGTTTCAGTCACCTCCTCCAATTTTCTGGCTAACCAGATTTTAGTCATTCTTTAATTCAGCACAATCATCACCTTTTATGGGATGCCTGCCTTAGCACACACACAACATCTTTTCATTGCATTCTGGAGTCATTTGAAGCTAGCATTGTTCACTTCTTTATCTAATATTTGCCTGGTGGTTTATTTGCATGTGTGTCTATCTAGAACAGAGCTTGCAAATAACCATCTCATTAAGTGGATTCCATCCTTCACAGATACACTTTGCCTGCAAAGTGTTTAAGGCCATTTTTGTAAAATACAGATATTTCACATTTAAGAAAACCAAGCCTAGATACAAGGGACTAGCATTCCAAGATAACCACAACCAGCTGAAGCTGGCAGAGACTGCCCCATTGAGCTTAGACATGCTTTCTACAGTGTGTCAGGAAACCCATCAGTCCCTCTGATTTATAATATACCCTTTCACTCATTTATAATACAAGTCTGGCCTTAGTAAGGATCACATATTTGGATATAAACTGTATGGTCCTTGAATTAAGCAAGTATGTTATTGACCTGTGTCCCCTGGCACCTGGCACAAAGCCTGGTATATATATAGTTGGAGTTCAACAAATATTTCATGCATCAAATTGACTAACCTGATATGATAATCACAACAATCTACCAAAGAGGCAAGATAGGTATTACAATTTACAGTTGATAAAGAAACTATAGTTTGGCAAGTTAATGTCTTGCTTAAAAAGACATAATTAATTTGAAGTAAAGCTAAGACTGAACTCAAATCTCTGTTCCATGTCTCAAGATTTTGCGTTAAGACACACAGTCTTTTGTGCCTACCTATCTGGAAAGGTCCTGAAACCTCAACATTTTTTTTTCAATGAATACATTAAACACTATGTCTTCTATATCCCTACCTTGACAGAACTTACTGCGCACTGCTGTGCATTATCGTTAGCTGTGTGCATGTGTGCCTCTAATGTGACTTGAGGAGGAAGGCCCGTGACCAGCCAGTATCTCTCATAAAGTAGACCTGCAACACTGGCTTGGAGAATTTAAAGGAACTGAATGAATAATTCTCTATTCTTTGTTATTTCTGTCATAACAATGCCTTAAATCCCACATGAAAGGAGAGAAGAAAGGAAGAAGGAAAAAAACAGGAAGGAAAGAATGAAGAATATTGTTAGAAAAGAAGAAAAATTAAAATTCATTTAAGAATCCACTTATACCTAATTACTGTTTCTCATTTCTAGCAACAGTATTTGTCATGACAAATTAAATTCATTCTGTGTCTAATACATTCAGAATTTAAAAGTTTTGCTTACATTATTGTCCTTTTTACTCTTTCAGATATTTGTATCTGTTTCTACCCGGTCACTGCCACCTCTCTCTCTCTGTTAATGGTTTCAAGCATTTCATTAATGCTGGATGATTTGCTTTATTAGTGACATTTCATGACAATATAAGAGTCAATCTTACAATGAGAAGTGACACTGCTCTTCTGGACAGCATTGTCTGAGTTGAACTGACTCTGAGGAGTAGCAGAGGTTGGTTTTTAAACAGTTGGGGGGCAGGTTCCTCCTGTCAAAAAACTTATAATGTCTTCTTCCCTCTTCTACTTAGGTAATAAAGCTCATGTGGGAAGAAAATAACTATTGGGCGCCTGGGTGGCTCAGTGGGTAAAAGCCTCTGCCTTCAGCTCAGGTCATGGTCTCAGGGTCTTGGGATCCAGGCCCGAGTCCAGCTCTCTACTCAGCAGGGAGCCTGCTTCTTCCTCTCTCTCTGCCTGCCTCTCTGCCTACTTGTGATCTCTTTCTCTGTGTCAAATAAATAAACAAAATCTTAAAAAAAAAAAAAAAAGAACTATTATTCACAGTTATGTTAAGGCAATCAACCTAAAAGAGTCTTATGACCCATAAATAGTACTCAATGAACCTTACCTACTTGTCCCAGTAACTGTATGTGGGGTTTTACTATCTGACAACTTCTGGGCCTGGCACAGGGATACTGCCCAGTCATGTGGATCACAGGAACTATGAATTCAGGTAGCCATAGAGTGTGCCAACTTTAAATCCAAATATGAAAATTTGATCACCTTTTTCCAGCTATTACTTTGTGAGCCATTTTGTGTCATAAATAACATAGTTTCTTCTAATGCATTTACTAAATTAATATATTTACATAAACCAATCATTACTATTTATATTTAACTTCTTGCCATAAATGAAAAGCTAGTGTTTAAAGGGATTAAGTCACTTGTGTCAACTGAATCAAGTGTTTCAGTTCTCTGCACGCCGTACAAATCTGCCCTTCTTTCTTAGCAATCTACCTTCACAGACTCTATTAAAAGATACCCTTTCAGTATTTTTCATGCTTTTTCAATATATTATTCTTCCACTGGTTTTAATATTCCAGACTCTGGGTTTATTTGAAAACAAATGTAATTTTGCATTAAGAGAATACAGGGCATCTTGTTTAGATATTGTGGCTTTCAAAGGGATGACAGCAAAGCATTAAACCAAATATAGAGCTTCCTGAGTGGAAGAACTCACATGACCGTAAAACTCACTTGCCTGTGAAGCTGGCCTGATCAAAGAAAATCACTTGGCCTCCTTAACCCTCAGATTGCTCATTTACAAAAATGACCTCATCACATCTGCCTTATCCCTCTCATGGTCATTGTAAGAATCACAATGAGATAATAAGTTCAAATGCTTTGTAGACCTCAAAACACTTGAAAATACATAAATTTGTCTTACAAAGTTATTGACTAATGCACACAATTCTTGTTCATTTATTTAACTAATATTATAAAACACTTCCTGAAGCCCAAGCATGAAACAAGTAAGTACTATTCATTCTCTTAGGAAACCCAAATTCTTTCTTAAAACAAGCTTTACCATGATTTTACATGAATTGTATACTATGGGAAGTTAAAAATAAAGTATCCCCTGAAATAAGAGTCTACTAAACAGATCTGCCTAAGCACAAACGGATTCCTTAAAACTAACCTAAACTGTTTCAAATTACTATGTACTATAACTCTGAAATGTTACATTCATTTTCTGGCACATCCAGGCCCTTCCAAAGCCTGTCCCCAGTTTTATAAGCATCCCTAGTTTTTGGGTATTAATCCTCCTAGCATATTAACTTATCAAATACATTAATAGGCCCTATTTATTCCTTCTTGCTGATATCAGAATTTTCAAGAGGGAAGGCCAACGTTTCCTCAATTCTGAGTTCTTGTGTCTTTTGGCAGAATTTCCTATAGCCTGTGGGAAGAGGTTTTTTGTGGTTTTTGTTTTTGTTGTTGTTTCGATGTCTCTTCTGTAACTTTCCTGCATCTTGCTTTTGGGGCAAAAGCAAAGGAGACAAACTTAAACCAGCTAGAAATTTCAAAATAAATTCCAGAATGTTTTTGATCCTCAAAACAAACAAAAAACATATCAGGATCCAATTACAAAATGACTCTACAGTGGAAATAAATATCTTTACTTTTTTGTTCTGGTCTTTGTCCTCATTCAGCCTTCCGGGGAACATTTAAATAGCTTTGAAATAGGTTAGAATATTACTATTCCTATTCCTGAAAATGTAATGTTAATTAGTTATAGATCCCTTACTTCTAGTGATTTATCAATGCCAGTAAAGCACTGATACACTACAGGCTCGAAAACCTTTTTTCTTTTAATTATATAACCATCATATAACCTAAGAAAACTATTTTCTTTTTCTATTTTAAAACAAGTAATTTAAACAAATGACAGAATTCTCTGGTTGAACGTGACACTATCTATTGCTGTAGAGGAACCTTCACTGTGCATCTTCACACTTTTATCTCATTATCCATTTAAAGCTAAGGGTTTACAGAGCTGGAGGAAGATCAATCACATATCCTCTATCAGAGGCTCAGCGTTAAAAGAGAGAGCCACCTCAATGTCCTAATCTTCAAAGAAAAAGTGAAGGAAAAGGAGGTTACAACTGACAGCATGTTTTCAAATGTCAGAAAAGGCCTCCTGGGCAAATGTCTGGGGGGTGAGACTAAATGGCTGGGAACCCCAAAGTGGGACAGTGACAATCACAAAGTACCCTGAACTGAAACCATAGAAAAGGAACTGAGCAGATGCCTTATCTTCTCTAGGGGACTGGTGACATCTCTTGCCCTGTTCCCGGAGTGGGAATGGCCATAGGGGAAGGTGGGGATTAGAGTATTAGGCCACACGCCAGGGCACTTATGTGATTAGGAATGATTGGAAATCCCTTAGGGGAATGTCAATTTCCTCTTTATTATCAGTGATGTTCGCTTAGGGTCATGAAATAATTTGAGTTGGCCTAAAACGCAATCTTTAATGGCTAAAATGTAGTGGTCTATTCTGCTTCCTGCATTAATTAGCAATGGCATCTAATTATTGCCTAATGAGCCAAACGAAATGATAAGCTCCTTTGTGTCCTCTTTAACTTTAATCCTAGGCTGCTGAGCTGCTTCCTGAGGAAAGCAGTAAAGCACGTGTAATTTACACGGACAAAAAGGATCTTGGCTATGGCATTACAGCCCCTTGCAACCATTCAGCTCATAGTCAAAATTACCTACCAGATGAAGCTGCCCCTGGCCGCAGAATGGGAAAAACAGGATGAGCCTTTTCAACAAAGAGTGCTAGTATTTGTCTAAACATCACCAAACAGAAATCATTTTTTCCAGACCAATGTTTATTTGGCTCCTCCTATGCATCTTGGGGGGAAGAGGATTAGTGAGTTCAAGATTTAGAGGAAAAGAGACAAGGATGAGGTAATAATGAGTTCCTTCATATGTAAAATATGAAGATCCTGATCAACAACTAAAGTTGTCACGAGGATTAATTAACTATTTTCCATTAAAGACTCTAGCACAGTGTCAGGCACAGAAATGGAGCAATATGAATTTGAATTTCCTCCTGTATCTTATTTCGAAATCCCAACTGAAGACTACCCTAGTCAAGTAGACACAAACTCATTAATAAAGCAGTCCCTGCTCTGTTCACCACCTACAATGTTAACATTTCAAATTAATCTGAACAAATCAATAGTGATTAAATTGAACAAGGCAAATAGTACATAAAATTAAAGTAACTCACTGTTTCTCTCCTTAATCAATTGAAAAGCTAAAGCTGGCAAAATTGCTAATTATCTGGGCAAACAGTGACTTTTCTCTTTGACTACTAATTCTGAGGAAGAATTAAAAAAAAATTTTTTTTAAGATTTTATTTATTTATCTACAGAGAGAAACACAGCTGGAGAAGGAACACATGCAGGGGGAGTAAGAGAGGGAGAAGCAGGCTTCCCGGCAAGCAGGGAGCCCAATGCAGGGCTCGTCCCAGGTCTCCAGGATCATGACCTGAGCCGAAGGCAGTCGCTTAAGCAACTGAGCCACCCAGGCACCCCTAAAAATTTTTGATTAACAGTTCTCTTTTTATAAAATTCTGGCCAAAAGGTCACTCAAATGTATATTCATTTCAGATGAAGTATAGAAGATGTCCCATATGATCTGGCGACAAGATAACAAAATATTTAGCAGGATAAGAAGTGTCTGGAACAGAAAAAGCCGTATGGAGCCATATGTGTTACTATTTTTCCTATCATTCTGCTGTTGTACTCTCTTATTGTTGATAAAATACATTTTTGATATCAAATCCATCAATTTTGGAAATGACATTTCTTCAACTAGATTGGTATTATCACTTCATCAAAATGTTAAGATTGAAAAAGCTCTCTCAAGTTGTTTGTAGTTCATTTTAAATACAAATTCTCCCATATTAGTAAATGCCAACTTTCCCCATTTGTATATTGTTCACTATGAAGATGGAAATAGTGATTTCAACATATTGATTTTAACAAGACACTTATTTGATGATCTTAATGGTTTTCAACCACATTTAATAACAGAAATAAAACATAAGTATATTAGAGTATATCACTTATTGATAAGAACTAATTAATTCATTCATTAGCTTCTGTATATTTTTAACTATCAGCTTTTTAAAGTGTTCAAAATACAAAAGTATTCTGAAAAGATGATGGAACATGTTTGTTCCTTTTCTGAATTAAAGGCACTATCAAATGCATTGACCAATTATAAAGCAATTTTTGGAATGTAAAATGTGTAATATGGGGCACATGAACAATACTTTACATTCACCAGAAGAATATAAAGCAATTTACACTCCTGTATTATAGCCTTGTAAATACAATGAAAAAAAGCAATACTTTATATTCAGTAATGGACTTCACTGTTACAAAATTGGGTTATGATATATTATTTATATATCATATAAATGGATTTATAGATTCATGATTACAAAAAAAGTGGGGGAACTGTATTAAAATGGCTTTCCAGGGGTGCCTGGGTGGCTCAGTTGGTTAAGCGACTGCCTTCGGCTCAGGTCATGATCCTGGAGACCCGGGATCGAGCCCCACATTGGGCTGCCTGCTCGGCGGGAAGCCTGCCTCTCCCTCTCTCACTCCCCCTGCTTATGATCCCTCTCTCGCGGTGTTTCTCTCTGTCAAATAAATAAAATAAAATCTTTAAAATGGCTTTCCATTATATGGATTTTGATGTGCTACTGGTCAACTCTTACCTGGATTTGGACAATGATAGCAAAGGTAAGCCTTCATGAGTAGTTTCAAGAGCATCAAAAGGTATCACTAAGTCTTCCTCAAAATTACATAATCTGGTGGCACCTGGGTGGCTCAGTTGGTTAAGTATCTGACTCTTGATTTTGACTCAGGTCATGATCCTAGGGTCCTGGGATCAAGGTCCACAACAGGCTCCACGCTTAGCAGGGAGTCTGCTTGAGGATTCTCTCTCTCCCTTTCCCTCTCCCCCCATCAAATAAATAAATAAATCTTTTAAAAAATTACACAATCTGAAACTAGCCAAATCCTACATTTAAAAGAAATTCCACTGTAAATACTGACCATATCTCACATGTTAAACAGATGCATTCCCCAAAATAATATAATTGTTTAATACTGGATTACTTCATGTGTTAATTTCTTTTGTACCTTTGAGGAGTGGTTTTTATAGAGAAAACATTGTACTGGAGGGGAAAAGACATACATTTAAGAATTCTATATTTACTCCAAGGAAGATTCTGCTCCTACTATTTTATATGGCCATACAATTACAGCAAGAAATTACTTTTTACAAAAGGACAATTAATTCATATAATTTCACACATCATTTCAAAGAGCACACATTAAAGTTAGGTGCCATTCATTGTCCTCCTCTCTGACTTCAGTACAATAAAATATCCAAGTAGCACATAGCATTTTTTTTAAAGATTTTTATTTATTTGACAGAGAGAAACACAGCCAGAGAGGGAACACAAGCAGGGGGAGTGGGAGAGGGAGAAGCAGGCTTCCCACCGAGCAGGCAGCCCTATGTGGGGCTCGATCCCAGGTCTCCGGGATCATGACCTGAGCTGAAGGTAGTCGCTTAACCAACTGAGCCACCCAGGTGCCCCGAAATTTTGTAGAAATTCTTATAGAAGAAATTCACTTCAAGAGGATTATTTGTATAGTTTAAATGGTAGAGTACAAATAGCCAACAAGTACTGAGCCCTACATTCCAGGGACTATACTGGCTACTTTGCATACATCATTTCATAACAATAACCTATTTGAGGAGATGAGACAACTAAGGTTCAGAGAATTAAAGTAATTTGACCAAAGTCACAAAGTAAATACGTGGTGGGGAGGAAGGATCTTATGACTTGCATTATCGATATTTTTAAGAAAAGCTGTGTGGCTATTCATATTTCTTAAGTACAATGACAGATTAGTTGATAACAAAGACTTTCTAACATACCTTGCAGTAGAAGGGAAACATTTCAAGTTTTAATTCTGTTAATAAAGAGATTCTCTCTTAATTTTTTTTTACTTATTCACAAAACCTTCTTAAGTCGGTCTCCTTAGGTATACTGCTAGAAGACCAAGTAATATAAGAAAGAAACTCAGATAAAATGCAATGGCAACTTAAAGAAAAGTGATGAATTAGGGAAAGCTCCATAGAGGAAGTGTCATTTGACTACCTTTAAGGGTAGGAAAAATTTACCAGAAAGAGATGAGGGCAAAAGCTATTCTGGGCAAAGGAAGTGAGCAAATAGCTCGGAAACTGGGATTGAGGACTCAATCCCAGACAGAAAGAACAGTGAGAGCACTTAGGCTGGCTTTTCCATGAAGTGGATAAGGATGTGGTGTAATATGAAATAAGATGAGGCCAGGGTATGGACAGTTAAATGCTAAGATTAGGAATCTGTTATCAATCCCTTAGGCAAAAGGAAGTTTTTGACATTTCTGAGCATGAGGGCAATAAGATCAGTGCTATAAAAGGATAAGGGGTAAGGGAAATATTGGTGGGAGGGGACCAAAGACTGCTGGAGAAGCCATTACAGGAGCATAAGTATGGAGGAGACAGGAGGAAGACAGTGGCAGTAGGAAAGGAGAGAAGGGGAAGTTGTAAAAGAGATTTCAAAAGTCATCTCTAGGAATGATTAGAAGTGGGAAGAGACAAAGACCGCTGAATAGAGATTGTGATTAGATTTGAGCCTGAGTTATTGGAAGAATGGCAAACAAAGGAAAAAGAATTAAGAAGGAGGTTTTAAATTGGGTTCTGATATATAGTGTTTAAGACTAAAAATTCCAGTCTAGATGTTCAAAGTGGACAGATTTGTAAATCACATGACTGGAGTTAATGGCTGATGCCACAAAACAGGGTAAGTATAAAGAGAAGAGATTTCATGAATACCCTCCAAACAAGACAGAGTGAGTAAGGGAAGAAAGAAAACTTTCTCAAAGCAGCAATGTTAAAGTTGCATAACTGGACCCTTATTAAAATTAATCTATGTTAAGTAGCTAGAGTTAATTTAAGTGACTCTCAACAGGAGGTGATTTTTCCCCCACCACGTGACCTTTACAAATCTCTGCAGACATTTTTGTTGTCAGAACCAAGCAAAGCAGTGTTTGCTACTGGCTTCTAGTAAGTAGAGGACAAAGATGTTGCTAAAAATCCTACAATGCACAGAATGACACCCACCTCCACCCAAAGAACTACTGGCCCAACACTTCAATAGTGCTAGGGTTGAGAAATCCTGGCTTAGGATGAGACTTACCCAATACACAACTGTAAGCTGTTCAGGCAGACATTTGTTTAGGCAGGCAACAATTGTAAATTGTTTAGGCAGAATAGAAGGGACATCTGTCTGGTGTAATAAAAGCTCTCAAATCCTTCATACTTAGTCTAAATTAAAATTGAGTTGGTTTTTTTTAAAATTTTATTTATTTATTTGACAGAAGGAAACATAGTGAGAGAGGGAACACAAGCAGGGGGAGTGAGAGAGGGAGAAGCAGGCCTCCCGCCAAGCAGGGAGCCCAATGTGGGACTCGATCCCGAGTTTCCAGGATCATGACCTGAGCAGAAGGCAGTTGCTTAACCAACTGAGCCACCCAGGCTCCCTAAAATTGAGTTTTAAATCTGCAAAGAAGTTGTTTTTTTTTAAAAAAGGTTTATTTATTTGAGAGTGAGCGAGCAGTCATAAGCAGTTACTCTAGATCAGGCATCGTATATGCCCTTTACATGCATTATCTCATCTAATTATGAGGACAACCTTATGAGGTATCTATTTTATGTCCATTATACAGATGAAAAGAGTAAAGCCCAGAGAGATTACTTACTTGCTCAAGGTCATACGGTTAGTAAGAGGTAAGGCTAGAACTTCAATCCAGTTGTCTCTAGTGTTAGAACATTGACCTAACATAACCACCATTGTATATGGCTTATCTGGCAATCCCTCAGAGCCACTTCTCTGGATGAGGATGAGGAGTCCTCCACTTTGTTCTTAAGGTCCTGGCACACAACTGCATGAGAAGCATTTGTGCAATGTTGCAGGTTTTGTCACCTTGCAATTGAAATGCAAGTATTTCCTAGAATGAACAAGTTCTTTGTACCCAAATTCATAATTCAAAAAAACAAGGAATTTGCTTTGCTTTAAAGAGAAAAGAGTTTTAGGGCAGAAATCCATCTCATATTTTTAGTTCTTTGACTTTTCCAAAAAAATAATGTAATTTTTAATCTAGCTTTCTACATATACCAAGAGAATTGGCTGTGAAAAAATGCCAGAGAAACAAAAAACAAAAGCAGAACAGCAACAACACAACCCCAACTCACTGCTAGTGAAGACTGAAAAGTCTGACAAATCATCCACATTGATTCACTACTGGAATGAGACCAAAGATGACAGCAAACACAGCTGTTTTAATATAATATTTACAATTAGCACGCTTTGAGAAACTTCCCAAGAAAAGCAGGGAATCCTTCAACTTTCTTTTGAATGACAGCTCTGCCATATGAACAGAGGGTATGATGCTAACTCTGCAAAGTGTGGATATTCCTGGACACATTCTGTGGGGGGGGTCATACATTGTCCAGAACAAGCTAGCCTCTGAACCGTTATGTAGTCTTTCGACCCTCTCCTGCACCATTTTTCTTCCCAAGGTGAGAACGGTTTAACATATCATCTGTTTAGAGATTTTGCGTACAGAGCTCAATTCTTCAAACAGAAATCACCGAGGCACAAGGCTTGCTGCATGGTATGCTAATACCAGCATCCTCTAAGCAAGTCTCCAACGCCACCAATGATGCAGGTGGTGGCTGCCACATGGCAGCAGGCAGCCCCCTTCACAAACTAATTTTAGAAAATCTGAGGAAGAGGAACTAGAATATTTTTTTTTCTTTTTGTCTTGGACCTAATTAAAACGTTATGCCAGTGAAACTGATGCCACATCTCTACACCATAACAGAGAAGGTAAGGGAAGGCATGGAAGGGGAGATCTGAAGTATTCACATTTGCCCAGGCAATGCTCTGATTAAAGACGAATGACTGTCAGGTTCTTTAATAACATTCTCTCTACACATAAACTTCATAAACTTCAACTGTATTTTAATGTCATTCCTAGAATAGGTATGTGTGAGATCTGTCATATGCTTGTGAGAATAATGCTCACTGCTGCTGTCAGAGGAACACAGCTAAGGGGACTCATCACTACCCACAGACCAGAACATTAGACAAAGCTTTCCAAATGAACATAAATATTTTATGTCCTAGAAAAGGGAGTATGTTTACAATGACTTAAAACAGTTCAACTACTAATTTAAAAAAAAGCCATTACACTTTTTGTAATTCCCTATATCTTTCTTTAAGTGACAGTGTCAGAATGTACTCTTAATTTTAAAGCTAAAAAGTGTTCAGTAGGTCAGAGATTACTGGAACATAAAAAGGAACACTAGTTTTCATTGTTGAGAAGTTCCTATGTACTAAAATTCCAGGCCCGGCACCCTGTAAGCCATCTTCTACACTGTTGTCAAAGTAACTTTCAGCCTCAGTGATGATTTAGTCATACCCCTTTTAAAATCTTTCACTAGCTCCCTACTGTCAATGGATAAAACCGAAATTCCTTAGCATGACATATAAGGCCATCTATCAATAGGCTCTTGCCTACCTCTTTTGTTATTAGTGCCTCTAAAGAACTTCAAGTCTTACTGAACTTCTGGCAATAGGCAATACTCTGGCATCCCTCACTATGTAGCGCAATATCATTTATGTGTATTAAAAGCATGTTTATACATAAAACCCTTCATTTTATAATACTTCAATTTCCAAAGACATCCACCAAATACATTAGAATAGAAGCTTACTGGGAGTGGAGGTAGGGAGGAAGGATGGCTGATAGAGGGGGAATAAAGCACTAAAACCAGAGAAACCTTCCATGATCTGGAATATAGGATGCCGTGACTGAGGAGTGTGGCTAACTCAAACCTGCACCAAAAACAAGGAAGCTTATTATGTTTCATTAGACTAAGCAACATGTATGAACCAGGGAGGGATACTCGAGGTGTCAGTAAACACTCCTCGGGTTGTGCAGAACAGGTCACACAGGACTGAATCCCATTCTATACTCCTCTATTTTTAATCCAAGGAACTGTTTTGTCTGTTTATTTCCAAGCACTTGCAAGAGTTTATTTATTTATTTTTTTGTAAGTCAAGGCAGTAGCACATTAGACATCTCTGCTCAGCTTCTGCCCTTGACTCCAAATGGCACTGAGGCCACTGATGATCCTGGAGATGAAATAAATCCCAAATCCTAAGTCCCATATCCAGCTTATATTAATTTCAAGTTCACTTTTTAAAAATGAGAAGTTTTTTTTTTAATTTAGTTTTTTCAGTGTTCCAAAATTCACTGTTTATGTATCATACCCAGTGCTCCATGCAATACGTACCCTCCTTAATACCCACCACCAGGCTCCCCCATGCCTCCCTCCCCTCTAAAATCCTCAGTTTGTTTCTCAGAGTCCACAGTCTCTTATGCTTCCTCCCCCCCTCTGATTTCCCCCAATTCACTTTTCCTTCCCTTCTCCTAATGTCCTCCATGTTATTCCTCATGTTCCGCAAGTACATGAAATCATAGGATAGTTGACTTTCTCTGCTTGGCTTATTTCATTTAGTATAATCTCCTCTAGTCCCATCCATGTTGATACAAAAGTTGGGCATTCATCCTTTTTGATGGCTGAGTAATATTCCATTGTATATATGGACTGTATTTTCTTTATCCATTCGTCTGTTGAAGGGCATCTTGGCTCCTTCCACAGTTTGGCGACTGGGACATTGCTACTATGCCTAGAAGACAAGCCAAAAGAATAAGAGGGCAACAACCACAGGGTCCCCATAAAACAGTAAAATCCCAACACCAGGGGAAAACAATATTTTAAGCTCCTGGTATTGCCCCAAAACCTGTATATCTCAGAACAGAGATTTTAAAGAGATGATGGTAATGACTGAGGGTTACTGAATGCAGAAAGAGCAAGCTGGAGTAGACAAAACCGCCTGCCTACAGGGAGGAGCATAGAGGCCACAGATCCCTTCAGGGGAAGAATTACTGTTACTAAACAGGCAGTAAACAGATCAGGACCAGGTCAACACAGGAAGGGCCAAATGTCAAAGCTCATGCCTTGATTTGGCTTTAACTTAAGCAGCTTTAGCGTCAATGAGTTTTTATAAGGATAGCTAATTGCAGCAAAAAATGGGCGCACATTTCCTGCAAGAGTAACCAGGGGCTCTAGAGAGGGAATGGTGTTGGTCCCATACCTTGAAGAGTTCCACACAAATGCCCGCCTTTGATCATGCTGCCTCTCTGCCTTTTACCCAGGAGAACTGATAAGACCATGCAGATGACAACTGGTTTGGTGTGGATGCTTATTAACAATAGAGAATTTGTAAGTTGCAAAGAATTATTAACCTATGTGTCCCCATAATGCCCTGAATGAACAGCTGTCAGCTTTGTGACACCAGGCCACTCTTCTGTATGTGCTTACTTGTCTGAACCCACAAGACTCAAAATTCCTCAAGTCCAGGGGTCCAGTCTTATTCTTTCATGTCTCCCACATGGATCATAGTCCTTGGCATCCAGGAAGAATAGTACATGTTTTTTTTATAAAGAAGTCAATCAATTGATTAAGTTAAACGAAAATAACCATAACATAGATAAACCCCATGTGGCAAATGGCAAGTCAACTATGCCTCAATTATTATATTTTTCACTGACAGTTCAACAAATGTTACTTTCAAATTACTGGATATTTAATTTTCCTTTTTCTTTCCAATAACTAACCGAGTTTCATTTCGAGGCTACAGTAGGCATTTTTTTTAAAGATTTTATTTATTTTATTTGACAGAGAGAGAGATCACAAGTAGGCAGAGAGGCAGGCAGAGAGTGAGCGGAGGAAAGAGGCTCCCTGCTGAGCAAATAGCCGGACACGGGCCTCGATCCCAGGACCCTGAGATCATGACCTGAGCCGAGGGCAGAGGCTTAACCCATTGAGCCACCCAGGAGCCCTACAGTAGGCATTTTTAATGAGTTCAATAATGAGGGTTAAAGCCCAGATAATTAGTTATTACTTCCTATTGTATAAATTATTCTAGGAATATTTTATATAATTGACTTTTTCTAAAGCCTGAGTCAACCAAACTGAACATCTCTAAATCAGATCATGTTTTCCCACTGTACTACAATTCAATTCCAGGATGTTCTGCTGTTATTTTGGATTGATCTTCAAAGAGAATGACTCTGAGACGTAAGTTTTAAATTTAACCTGCAAACTATGTGACCTATAGATAAATATCCATAAAGAAATTATAAGTACAGTAAAATAAATGATTATTTTAGAGGGAACATTGATTATTTTATAAAGCAAAATAATATATTCTGTAGCCATTCTATATGTTTGTATTTTTAAGCCCTGGGTTTTTAATAATCAAAGTATATCTATATTTTATTAGTAAATAGAAGAAAATGTGGCCTATAAATATAAAATTCCTTAATTTCCTTTAGGCCTAAAGTCAATGATAGTCTGAAGGTTTAAAGATGCTAAGGCTTTATAATTTAAGAAAATTCATTCTTCAGTAAGCATCCTCACCTAATTCAAATACCAATTGAATAATTATATCTAAAGCTCTTCAGAATAAATGATCCTTAACTGAACAGAGACTTTTCTTTCTCATATGAAAACTGACTAAATGCAACATTTTTGCAAGTGAACTACAGAAAGGAAGATAAGCAAACAGAAGAAAGAGTATGCAAAAAAAAACAAAAACAAAAACCCTACAATGTCTTGCACTTTCAGCCCAGTCCTAAAAACGAATCTAAATCTGTAAATGGAATCAAGCTTATGTAAAGTTAAGTTTTGCTGTCTAGTTAAAATACGGTCCTCAAAATGTAGTGGGAATTAGGCGTTAGGAAGCTGGGCACATTGGAACCAAATCTTTCTGTATTGGGAGAATCAAATTCATTTGCTTATTGTATGCTTTCCAGACTCAGGTTCCCCTATGCAAGTTGCATTTAACAAGAAAATTCATCTTCTTACCTAGGTCCTTTCTCACTCCCCCTTCAAAGAGAAAAAATGACTTCCTCAGGGACATTCTGATTCCAGGCATGGTTAGAACTCTGTCAGGACTCATGGTTCCTTTGGCCTCTCCAGGAAGTTTCACCAACACCCAAGTGGGAGCAGATCAACATTCATCACCAGAATCTCTCTTGGTTAATAATTCCTATTGTTTGAAGTTGCTTAAATGTATACATTTATATTTATTGTGACTGGTAGGTAAACACCCATGTAAATCATTCCATAGGATGAGGGGAGTTACTCTCAGAAAAGTTTTTTGTTGCCATTCCTCAGTAAATAATCTTTTCCACCAAAGATGGGAAGAGATCTTGCCTGAGATATGTGGCAGCAAATCACATTTGTAGTCAAGCTGACCTGGTGGGTGAAGGAGGCAAGCCATACCTCTTACAAATGGTACCAGAAAAACTGATGGTTAGAAAAAAAATTAGCCACAAAGCTATTAAATCCTTTTCCAGTGTGTGGATTTTGATTATGATCAGTTCAAACTACAAATTAATAAACTGCAAATTTTCCTAATGGTAAATAAAAATTCTTATCTAAAATTATGGTCACTGAGTTTATAAACACAAGGCCATAGGGTTTTTTTTTTAAATGCACTTTGGCTCTCAGGGTTTCCCCCCCCCCTACAATTTCCTACAATTTGATGCATACGCATTCCACCAAGCTTCATTTAAATATGCAGTTCAAATTTTTACCAGGAGCATTCTTAGGATATGCTAAAAAGTGATGTTAAAATGACCTCATGTACTTTTGATTCCAACATTTATAATCCATATTTTTCATAACATCTCTCTCAAGTTAATTTAAAATAGGTCACAAAAATTTAAATGGGTCAATTCCTTAAAGCAGTGTTCAAGTTTGGCAGTTTCTGTGAAACACTCAAAAGAAAAAAAAACCTCATTTGTTCAACAAAAAAAAGTCAGTTGTATTATTTTCTACAGCAATTTATCTATGACACTTTCCACTAAAATATCAATGGCCAAGAAACAGACACTGAATTAAATTCTTTTTTTAAAGATTTTATTTATTTATTTGACAGAGACACAGTGGGAGAGGGAACACAAGCGGGGGGGGGGGGGTCGTGCAGCAGAAGGAGAAGCAGGCTCTCTGCTGAGCAGGGAGCCCAATGCAGGGCTGGATCCTAGGGCAGCAGTTCCTGGGTGGCTCAGTCGTTAAGCCTCTGCCTTTGGCTCAGGTCTTGATCCCAGGGATCAAGCCCTGTGTTGGGCTCTCTGCTCAGCAGAGAGCCTGCTTCTCTCTCCCTCTCCTGCTCTCCCTGCTTGTATGCTCTATCAAATAAATAAATAAAATCTTTAAAAAATATATTTTAACAAAGTAGGGGGGGAAAAAGGCATTTATTTAATATTTTTTTCTTTGAAAAGAAAGCTTGAACAAAAAGATTATCATTGCAATGATTATCTACACTTTTTATCTGTGACTTAATTTTTACTAAAATGGTGCCTATCCCATTAGGAGCTTTCTTCAAAACGACAATTCTAGAATTTCAAAATAACTTAAAAAGGTAGAGGAAGAGGCAAAGTCCTATTTCCAGACAAGGCAATGTTTCAGATTTCCAAGAAGGGAAAATATAAGGATCTTAACCCACAAACCCCTCTAAATGTGCTCTTTTGCTCTCGCATGTTTTACTTCCATTAAGGGCAGCAATTCTACCTTGTTTCACAAATCTTATGAACGAAACGCTGCCATGACTTATACATCAGCATACAATTGGTATATCATTTCTTTTTTTTAAAGATTTTTTTATTTATTTGACAGAAACACAGCTAGAGAGGGAACGCAAACAGGGGGAGTGAGAGAGGGAGAAGCAGGCTTCCCACCAAGCAGGGAGCCTGATGTGGGGCTCGATTCCGGGTCTCCGGGATCATGACCGGAGCCGAAGGCAGTCACTTAACCAACTGAGCACCCATGCGCCCCTATCATTTCTAGGATTTCGATTTTGGCTTACTTTATCATCTCGTGCTTTGCCCCATTTCTCATGCTCTTTTCTCATTATTTTAGCCTCTAGGTAAAATAATGGAGAAAATGACAAAGCAGGCAGAAAGTGCCACAAGAAGGGACGTGGGTAACAGCCCAGTTCTGGCTGCCCCCCAGATACCTGGGAGTTCATTCAGTGGTGGACCCCATGAGAATTTCAGCACAGAAACAATTCAAAATACTGTAACAAAGAACAAAACTGCGTTGTCTCAAATATGGGGCATATGATTCAGAGGAATAGAAGGCTTAAAAAAAGCATGTGTGAATGGGAGGTAACAACGTTGCAGATGTCATTTGTTTCCAGACTCTGGTTTTGTAGCAAATGGAACAGCGGTGCCAAATAGAAGCAAAATGCTAGTTATTAAGTGCTGGACACATATGTGATTCAAAATTCCTAGTAGCCACATTTTATTCTTTTATTATTATTACTAAGATTTTATTTGTTTATTTGACAGAGAGAGCAAGCACAAATAGACAGAATGGTAGGCAGAGGGAGAGGGAGAAACAGGCTTCCCGCCAAGCAGGGAGCGCCACGCAGGGCTCAATCCTAGGACACTGGAATCATGATCTGAGCAGAAGGCAGATGCCTAACCCACTGAGCCACCCAGGTGCCCCCTAGTAGCCACATTTTAAAAAGTAAAAAGGAGGGCGTCTGGGTGCTCAGTGGGTTAAAGCCCCTGCTTTCGGTCCAGGTCATGGTCTCAGGGTCCTGGGATTGAGGCGCGCATCAGGCTCTCAGCTCAGAGGGGAGCTTGCTTCCTCTTCTCTCTCTGCCTGCTTCTCTTGTAATCTCTCTCTGTGTCAAATAAATAAATACAATCCTTAAAAAAAAAAAGTAAAAAGGAACAAGTGAAGTTAATGTTAATAATATATGGAATGCAACCAATATATCCAAAAACATGTCCAAAATATGTCCAATATAAACTGACTATATCCAAAATATTGTCATTTCAATATGTAACCAATATAAAATTATTGAGATAATGTACATTTTGTCCTCATGGTAGGTCTTTAAAATCTAGAATGTATTTAAGTAGGTACACATAACAGCACGCCTCAAGGCAGACCAACCACATTTCAGTTGCTCAGCAGCAGTGGCTGCTACTGCATTCGACAGCAAAAGTCTGGGACTTAAGGAGTAACTCAGACTCCACTACTGTCATTAAATTTTTGCCCTTTACAATGAATTCCTTTGTTTGGTTGGGTTGTTTGTTTGTTTGTTTGTTTGTTTTAGAGAAAAGTAAAATTAGACATTGTCACAATGCCTGTAAGACTGTTCATTATTCAGTTCCTGTCTTTACTTCTGTTGCTGCCTACAGTATCCTCTCACGTTTTCAAGCTACACCCACCCTCAGAGTCACTCCGCAAAACTCCAAACCCTCCTCACCACCTCCCACAAACACTTCAGTTCCAGTCTTTCCCTTATGCTATCCCAGTCCCCACACAGCTACTGGCCTTCATTAGGCCCTCAGAGATTACATAGCAAATAAATGAAAAAGTCATTTGTTCAGTTTCTTTTAGCATTTGTTCGGGACTGCCTTCCACTGTAAATACAAATAGGCATTTCCTGTTCCTAAATTAAATGTTACGTCCCATAAAGCAAAGCCTATACCCAGTTTCTTATAATTACTGTAATCTCTCCTCTTACAAGAAACATATGAGACATTTTCTAGTCTTAGGGAAGAATAGTAATCCCTAAAAGCAGAAGAGAGCTCTATTTCAAACTCCTCTTTAAGTTGACAATATATCCTCCCAAATATTTTAAATCTTTTTTCTGTCCTGTAAGGCCTCATCCATTTTCTTCTTCTCATGTTACATTACTTTTCTTCAATGCCCTCTCTTCTTCCTCCTTGAAACTGCTAACCCCAACCTGGAGCTTTCTTTCTCCTATGTGAAGATACAGGAGCTGCATGAAATGAATGACAGCCACAAAGAAGGGAACCGCCTCTGCTAGCGGCCTGAACTAGTAGCTGGGATGAAAGCAAGCTCCGTTCTGACTCTCCACATGATCCACAACATGACTTTTCTCTCCTCTTCCAAAACAACAATAGTACATTCACATACACATGTGATCATAAATCTGGTCACTCACAAGGAGGGAAAGATCAATAATACTAAATGTCAGGAACTAACCTGTGCTTACTAGGCCAGCATTTAGAAAGTTGCTATGGATTTTAGTGAGAATGATTTTCTTGGAGTAGTACAGGTAGGGGAAAAAAAGTTGCAAGGGGATGAGGATAAAATGGAAGGTGAAAGAGTAGATACCAAGAGCCAACTACGTTTTTTTAGTTAGTCAATTATTAAGGCCCCCTTCAGCCACCACGCCTCTGATGCATAGGAGGATGGCACAGTGTTAAAGGGGTTTCTAGCACAATCTTACTTTCCACTCCAGGCTGTACTCTGTAATCCATTCATTGCACAGCTGATTTCACTTGGCTCTAGATCTTTCTACTCCCACTTTGAGCTTCATCTTCCCATTTCACGTTTGCCTTACCTTTTTTTTTTTTTTAAAGACTTATTTATTTGAGAGAGAGAGAGAGATAGAGCAGGGGCAGAGGGACAGGAAGAGAGAGAATCTTAAGCAAGCTCCAGGCCCAGCACAGAGCTGGACACAGGACTGGATCTCACAACCCTGAGATCATGACCTGAGCTAAAGCCAAGAGTTAGATGCTTCACCAACTGAATCACCCAGGTACTCCTCATCTTTGTCTTATCTTTTAGATTTCTCTCTTGGCAACATTTTCTTAGCTACAGTCTTGGCTTGACCTTAACAATAATTTACACTTTTTTTTTTTTTTTTTAAACCAGCTTACATAAAGTCCGGTACCTCAGGTGAACTCTGCTTCCATTCAGCGTGGCCTTAGAAATCCTGCCTGCCCCCCACCCCACTCTGCTTCCACAGGCAATGCCCCATCTGCAAAACTAGGACCAGTGAGTGTAACAACACAGATGGAAGGAGAAAGAGAGGCAAGGTAATTCTCTCACTGGATACAGTATGATCATAGCTGAGTTTTCTAGCTATTCTTAGAAATCTGCAAAAGAGAACATTCAAAGCAATCTAAATTAAGTGTACTGTGCATTACTTATATTCCAGTTAAAAAGTATATTGGTCTTATTGCAAATTATTTCCTTTTACTATTCTTGGTTTATATGATTTCCAATTTGATAATTCCCATTTACTTTATTTATTTAGAACTTACACATACAATTTTAAATGGCCAATAAGAATTTAAATAATAAAAGCTTATTGAAATATATATCCTTTCCCAGTTGTAAAAAGTTCTAGTATAGAGTCTAGGCATAGAATGCTATTACGTGACATTCTGACTTCTCAGTATAGAGAAGATTAAAATAAAATTAGTATTACCACCTTATTTGCTATAGAGAGCAGTGTACTTCATCAATTTAGAGGCACTACCAATTGTAAGACAAACGAGAAAGAAAAAAAAAGCTACCAATTATAATTGTAAGATGCCCTTTATTATAAAATACATCCCAATTTCATAGATATTAAAATATGTAAAGGCTGTGTGTGTACCTAATTACTGATGAACTGTAGTATTCCTTAATGGAGTATAACAGAAGTAGAGATAAGAGGCATCAAATTCAATCAGCAATGTCTGTATGTTAGTGGAGGTGACTGCTCTAAACCAAGAGGAACCAGCACCTGTAGGATGATGTCTGGCAACTACAACATTCAGACATTTGTGTTGACTAAAGTGGATAAATGAAATCTACTTCTCAGATCTATTTATCAGAACCACCAGGACCAAGACCAGGGTAAAGAGAGTGAGCCTTTACCTTGGGTGCAAAAGTGGAAGTGGCAACAAAAGACAATAATCAAGATTAATAATATTTTTATGCAGCACTTAAAGTCAATGCAAAAACATCCTTGCTGAGCAAAATATTAGAATTTTTAATAAAAATAGAATTCAGTAGAGCTGTTTCCTTCTGCCTCAGGCTTCAATATGGCTTGGCAGGACACTGAGAACTACTCATGTATCAGATGGATTTAAATTAAAATCTATTTCAAATGGGGGTGACAGAGTACACTTAACTATTTTTTTCCACATTTTAGCCTAACTTTGGAATACACATTGCCTCAGGAGACACTTTAGAAATTATGACTCTATTACTAAGTTGCCTACATAATCAAGTACTGAAAATTAATTATACTGTGTCCATAAAGGTACAAAATACTTTTGGAAAAAGAAAAGGATGTTCCATTGCTTTCAGTTGGATTATAAAAGTTTTTCTAGAGGAAGGTGTGTGGACTGTTACTTATTTTGTTTTTAAAGGTTAATTATTAATATAAGAAATTTATATGAGCTTTAGTTAGTTTTTTTTTTAAGATTTTACCCATTTATTTGTCAGAGAGAGAGAGAGAGAGCACAAGCAGGGGGAGTAGCAGGCAGAGAGAGAAGCAGGTTCCCTGCTGAGCAGACAGCCTGATGTGGGGCTCAATCCCAGGACCCTGGGACATTGGCCTGAGCCGAAGGCAGAGCTTAACCAACTGAGCCATCCAGGCACCCTAAGTTTTATCTTCCTAAATAAAAACAGCTTTGAGGCCATACCATTTTCAATTATTATGATATTATTAATTAGTGAAATCATTAAAAGTGAAATAAGTCAGTCTAAAACAGGCAAGTACTACATTTATATGTGGAATCTTTAAAATAATAACAATTTCTATTTTAAAGTCTTAAAAGGGAGATATAGAGGAAAAGTCAATTTGGGAGAATTATCATGAAACAGTATAAATGTGGTTGCCAGGTACTGGGGAGCAGTAGAATAAGGAAAGGTTGGTAGAAAGGTACAAACTTTCAGCTGTAAGATGAATAACACTGAGGAACTAATGTATAATATGTTGACTATAGTTAATAACACTGTACTATATAACTGAAATTTATTAAGAGAGTAGAACTTAAATGTTCTCACTTTAAAAAAGAAGGTAAGTATGCAAGGTGATGAATGTGTTTATTGACTAGATGGGGGAAATCTTTTCAAAATATAATACGAAAATACAATAAACAATTCCTATGTGAAGGAAGTCACTATGGTCACCGATGTAGTAATTGAAGACTGATAACAGAATTGGAATTCACAGATAATCCAAAACTCTTGATTTTAGTTGTGTTCATCAATTTATTTTTTAAACCTTATGACCAAAAAACAAAAACAAAAAAAAAACGCAACCTATTGGTTTGAGTTGTCCTTAGTTCCACCTGTCCCCCTAACAAGAAGACAACAGTTAGAAGACAAAAGAGAAGCCCAGCATCTGAATATTTTAGAATATTGTAGACTTCTCCCAGAAATAATTTCCAAGATATTTTGGAATTAAAGGGCAAATAAAGGCAGTACTCTTTCCCAGGTGTTCCATAATTCCATGATAGCTTCAGTAAGTACTTCTCCAAAATGAATTTGCCTTGTATTGGGGAGAGTTTAACTGATACAGACTTGGGATGATCTCATCTTGCACACTGCCATTAATCATGGTTTTCAGTGACGCCAAGCTGGAGGCTAAAAGATAAACTGTTAAAATTTTAAGTAATCATTTTAGGTCTAGAGTTCTTGAACTTAACTTAAACCAAAATTCCATATGCTTCCCTTTCAGCTTTATAGTAATAGTATACTGACAATTTCAGATTGGGAAATGACCATGGTGGTGCATCTAAATGAGAAATCTGTTGAATATGGAAGAGCCTGGAAAATATTCATACTTTTAAAGATTATTGTTGGACATCTCTACTGTAACTGTCTCCCTTTAGCATAGTTCCACTCATCTGCAGATATTCTGGCTTCCTTTTCTATTTTAAAGTCTTAAAAGGAAGATATAGAGGAAAAGTCAATTTGGGAGAATTATCATGAAGAGTTAAATTTAAAAGTGAGAACAACTGCAAATAAGCCCTACTAAACCACAGCAGCTGGCAATATGTTTTTAATTTGAATTTTAAATCTGTGCAGACATTCAAAGTCACAAATTTCCAAAATGAAATTTGCCTCTTAATGTTTTATTTGAAGAGTTATTTCCTTGTATAGATATCAGAGCTGTACTACAATCAGCTTTTTGTCACTTTGTATTCAAAGTGAAAAATATAACAGTTTCATGCACTGAACATAGCTTAGCAGCATCTGCAGCAATTTCCTAATTAGTTATAATAATTATAGCTTGACTTTTTAATTGCTCATGAAGAATACAACCTGCTTTGAAAAAAAAAAAAGGGAAGAAAAACCTCTAGTTTGGGAACAGGAAACTTGAGCACTGTGGGGCTCTGCCACAGGGCATATTCAGTATCATGCAGATGCATCCTCCTCAGCCCCATTGGATTCTCTCCAAAACACTAAGAATTAGCAATATTTGCAACAAAATACAGAACAATGTGCACCAGCTTCTGTGTTTCTGTAGCTCAGTGCTAATATTCTTGAGATATCACTATCTCGCTTTTGAACCTGAATGATACATACATCTCAGTCATGACTCTAGAAACCATAAGGTGAAAATAAAAGAGGGAGCATATTTGCAGCATCTTGAGTCTTTGAAGCTGCTCCTTGTAATTTAATATCTCACATGAATGCCAAGGAATAAAAAAAAGCCTGTGCTATTTAAAACCATGCATGTATGTGTATGTATGTATAAAATAACCAGAAGGCATTGTGCAATACTAAATATGAAGGAATTAGATTTTTCCCCCAAATTTATCAATTATAAATTACATCTTTAACATCCTGAGACTTGTAGTTTTAAAAGCCCATAAGTCATCTATGTCTTTCTTAATTTTCCCACTAGAGTGTAAGGGGCTACCACCTCTATTTCAATCATGACATCAAAACAACTGAGCCCACCCCATATGTATTTGTTTTAACACCTGTGAATGAATCGATGAGTGAATAAGATATACTTTGGAATTAAAGGGCAAATAAAGGCAGTACTCTTTCCTAGGTGTTCCATAATTCCATGATAGCTTCAGTAAGTACTTCTCCAAAATGAATTTGCCTTATATTGGGGAGAGTTTCCTTATAAAATAGCATGTTTAAAAAAAACTCTCACATCTCAAACAAACCAATGAGCAAACTTTCCATCACTTTCAAGAAAGTAAGTCATTTAAGAAAATTAAAACAACACAAGGACATCCAATGTAACCTAATCTTCCATTCGCATAGTATTTAAGTTAAAAGGTCTAAAGACTTTTTGAAGTAAATCTTTTCCCAGGGAAGCCCACTTGGCAGGAACTGAAGTATTGTGTCAATCATCAAGGTCTGGCGTCTTAGTATTCTGAGTGTCCCAGAATCCAGAACAGTGTTTGGCACATGCCACTTCTCCATACAGTGTTTTGGCAGGAAAGATTAAATGTGGTGGCAATGAAGTCTCTTCTACTGCCTTTCAAAGAGAAATCAGTGGTTCTAGTCCTCTGAATATCAGCTGTATTGATTTCAATAAAAACCAAATCCTTGCTCTGTGAGCTCTTCTAATCTAAAATTATTTCAAATATAGGAAGCCTGTAGGTCATTAATGGCCAAATTTAAAGGAGGGTATGTTGCTGTATTTAAGTATTAAGTTCCACAAAAATCAATTATAAGATATACTTTAAATATATTTTAATGATGCAAATGCATAATTATCAAAAGGCTAAAGAAGGAAACAAAATTTTCATACTATATTACTAAGGAAAGGAAAAAATACGTATTTTTCTAAAGTTATCATCTTATTTGTACCATTAAAATAATGAGGGCACTTGCTGTACATCTTCATTTATTACACACCATATACACATACCTTGTACAGCAGCATTTTATTTCTTTAATAATCTGTGGTTGATATTGTACACTATGAAAACATAAATTTTAAAGGAACTTAGATGAAGCCAAACATGATAAGAATACTGAAGGTTACTGAAAGTCAACCAGTTTCAGACACACTATAACCTCAGAGGGTTGCATCATGGAGGTAATTATGCAAAGTCACTGTCCCTGGTGCTACTGTTAAGACCAACTGCTTACAACACCCAACATGACTTGGTTATACATTTATGGTTAGATGGGAATAGAATTCACTGCAAATGAACCTGTTCCTTCATTCTCACATCAACCACAGATTTTGGTACAGGATGTTAGAAATATAAATATATACCCACTGTGGCTTCTTTATTTTCTTTTCTTCAGCACCTGTAAGTTATTATAACTCATGTTTTGTGTAATGTTTAAATAAGATTCCTTATAAAATAGCATGTTGAAAAAAAACTCTCACATCTCAAACAACTGAAAAGCATTATTTCAAAGGTGGAAAAACACTGAAAAACAACAAAAGACTTATGCACAGGTTTAAAAATACAGATTGATTAAAATCTTAATAGAGACTTCAGATACTGTAAGGCAACAAGGATGTGGGAAGACATTTGATTGAGGAGAAGTTTCCACTTGCTTTGGTTAACATTAAAGAAAAGTGATGCAGTGCCTACACATATCAAGAAAGAAACTGTGATTTTACATGGAAAAAAATCAACAGTCCTTTCTTAGCCTTTTTGCCATTATTTCATTTAAAATATAATATTTTTTTTTCACTGAGACACCTTACACCAATTAGAATGGCCAAAATTAACAGAACAGGAAACAACTAGTGTTGTAGAGGATGTGGAGAAAGGGGAACCCTCTTATGCTGTTGGTGGGAATACAAGTTAGTGCAGCCACTTTGGAAAACAGCGTAGAGATTCCTTAAACAATTAAAAATAGAGCTGCCCTATGACCCTGCAATTGCACCACTGGGTATTTATCCCAAAGATACAGATGTAGTGAAAAGAAGGGCCATATGTACCCAAATGTTCATTGCAGCAATGGCCACAATTGACAAACTATGGAAAGAGCCAAGATGCCCTCCAACAGACAAACGGATAAAGAAGTTATAGTCTAGATATACAATGGAATATTACACCTCCATCAGAAAGGATGAATACCCTACTTTCTTTCTTTTTAAAAGATTTTATTTATTTGACAGAGGGAGAAATCACAAATAGGCAGAGAAGCAGGCAGAGAGAGAGGAGGAAGCAGGCTCCCCACTGAGGGGAGAACCTGATGTGGGATTCAATCCCAGGACCCTGAGATCATGACCTGAGCCGAAGGCAGAGGCTTAACCCTCTGAGCCACCCAGGCGTCCATGAATACCCAACTTTCTTATCAAGATGGAGATCATGTTGAGCGAAATAAGCCAAACAGAGAAAGTCAATTATCGTACGGTTTCACTTACTTGTGGAGCATTAGGAATAACATGGAAGACATTAAGGGAAGGAAAGGAATTGTGAACTGGGATAAATCAGAGAGGAAGACGAAGCATGACAGACTGTGGACTCTGAGAGACAAACTGAGGGTTTTGGAAAGGAGGGGGTAAGGGGATGGGTGAGCTTGGTGCTGGATATTAAGGAGGGCATGTATTGCATGGAGCACTGGGTGTGGTGCATAAACAATGAATCTTTAAATAAAATAAATTATTTTTAAAAATAAATAAAATGAAATATAGTATATTTTTTCTGATCACAAATGCAGTATGATTCTTACTGAATATTCAAAGCATACATAAAGCATAACGAAGAAAGTAATTTAATCAGGGAAGATAACCACTGTTAACACAGATTCTTCAAACTGTCATTACTTTTAGACCACACAATGAACATAACTCTTATATTCAATCATCAAATCCAACGCATCTTTATATTAACTAATTTAACATGGCTAAACAATTCTTTAAAAGTTTCGGGCTTATTTCACTTATAATCCTCCATCTCATGTATATAGAAACCACACGAACATGGATTCTAAGATTCTTGCTTTAGAATTCTGTCCTTAGAGCAAGAACCATGTGGCATTTTTCTTAATTTAAATGACATTTGGACTATAAGCCCAAGTTTCATGAAAGAATCCAAATTTGCATATGTGGTTCCTGAAGTTTTAGATATCCTTTTATATAAATCTCTGACAGAAGTGCAATGTTAGACCCTAATGATGACAGCAGGGGGCTTCTGGCACATTACCATTCCTGCACAGCAT
The DNA here is from genome assembly GCA_004023965.1 of Spilogale gracilis. Lineage (NCBI taxonomy): Eukaryota > Metazoa > Chordata > Mammalia > Carnivora > Mephitidae > Spilogale > Spilogale gracilis. The sequence goes on along the minus strand of PITA01003031.1, from coordinate 62,073 downwards.
GTCTTCCACCTCCTACCATCTCTGCTGATACCACCACTGAGCCCCACCTGGCACTCACACATGTACAACCTGCAAGTGTGGGTGAGTTAATACTCCCTAATGACTCTCTGTGGCCAATTCAAGAGCTGGAAGACAAATACTTCCCCTTCACTTTGCCCCCATCCTTACCTATGATAGACAGCCCTGAGGATTCCTAGGGCATAACCTCATGGAATTGAGCAATCAGTTACATTTAGTGCTTGCCAGCACAATAACACCCTGGTTCTCCTTCATTTTCTAGTTCATTTCTCTTGTCCCTTACTCCCAGGCCTGGGATTTAATTTCCTAAGTGACAGTTCATAAGAATATTGCCACAGGTTCTGATTTCTGGCCGGGGACCATTTTATGGCAAGAAGGTACAAAAATGTTTGCAGGATCATGGGAATCACTAGGCTTACTATTAAGATTAGAAGCAAATGGCCTAAGGTACAGCAGAGGGAATACAGTAATACTGTAATATAATAGTTTGTTGTATGCCATACAGAGATGTTGAATCACTGTGCTATACACCTAAAACTAATGTAACATTGTATGTCAAGTATACTCAAAAATTTTTTTAATAAAAGAAAAATGTGGCATAATAGCATAATGAAATGGCCAGTTATAGGATCATCTTAGGTATTGGCTCAGGGAAAATTCCATGGGGCTTGAGGAAGGGGTAGTCTATTTTCCAGTACAAGGTTTATGTATTGAACCAATGGCATATACATGATATGGTACAGGTCTGGAATTCACAGGTCTGAGAATCTAGGGGTAGAAGTAGGATTGGCCCTTCCTACCAATACTTCCAATGATCCACTTGTGGAATTTGTACTTCCCATCTCTACAACCTTAGACTATGTCAGGGTAGAATAATGAATTCCCAAGACACAGTAATGTTTCTACAAAACTTTGGACTCCTCATGCTTGAGGCTTAATGAGCAAATAAATGAGTAACTATACTATCAGGGATAGTCAACCCTTATCATCAAAAGGAACTAGAGTTTCTGCTATACAATGGGCGTAAGGAGGAGTACAAATGTGGGATGATTCATTGGCATCTCATGGTGCTTCTGTGATAATAGTGAGTGAGCAAATGTAGCAGCTGTAGGCCAAGAAAAACAAGGCATCCAAAGGTTGGAAAAAAGATATGGAACTACCCAACAGGCAAGCAACCAAGATGGTGTGTCTTGTTATCTAAGAATAAGAAAAAAAAAACCCCAGAATTGATGGTGAGGGAAATTTACAGTGAATATCAACTACAACTCTGAGATTACCTGTGATAGTGGAGACTATTACTTGTCTCGTTTATCCTCTTGTCTTAAGGCTTTTAGACACTGTGACATGTTACCCAACCTGAAGAGACTACTGTGACTGATTAGAAGAAATGAGGAGGACATCTTGTACTCATAAAAAATAAAGGCCCTGGTATGAAAGCTGGGTACTTTACCTCATGCCTGTGTCTCAGCCTCTCTTCTCCCACCACGAGCTCCCTGTTGACACTGGACTAAGAGATTCTACTCAGCACCACATATATAAACCCAGCGGTGTGAGGTGTGTGTGGACTTTTGACCAACAGAAGACAAAACCTGGGGGCGCCTGGGTGGCTCAGTTGGTTAATGACTGCCTTCAGCTCAGGTCATGATCCCGGAGACCTGGGATCGAGTCCCACATCGGGCTCCCTCCCTGCTCGGCGGGAAGCGTGCTTCTCCCTCTCTCACTTCTCCCTCTCTCACTCCCCCTGCTTGTCTTCCCTCTCTGGCTGTGTTGCTCTCTGACAAATTTCTCTCTTAAATCTTTAAAAAAAGAAAAAAGAAGAAGAAGAAGACAAGACCTGGCAAGTAACTATTTTACTCTTTTCTCCTGTAATGGAAGGGCTCAAGAGGCATTCACCATTCTTGTTGGACAATTCTCTAAGACTGAGCAATCAGTTGCATATGTGGCAGACTGCTCAGTAAACAGTAATGCATCCTTCATTGTCTCTCCCTCCATTTCTGCCTTGCTCTCCTTGTAACCTCATCCTTAGCTTTGAGATTGCACTCCCTAATAATGCAGATAAACCCTTCACCCTTTGCTCTGCTATAAGAGGAAGGAAGTCTAAGAGAGCATGTCACCAAAATATATAAAATATTTTCACAAATCAACACAAAAAAGGTAGACAACATAATAGAAAACTGGATAAAGGGTCTGAGTACAGACTTCATGAAGGAGGAAATCTAAATAGGCAATAGTTATATGAGACTGTGCGCAACATCATTAGTAATGATAAAGTTTGCACATTAAAATAACCGAGACAATGTCTCAAAACCATGTTTGTCAAAGATGTGAAGCAGTGAAGACTCTCATATACTACTAGTGGGAGTATCAATACATATAATCTCTTTGGAAAAAAATCATTATCTAATAAAGTTAAAATATGTATTTGCTCTAGGCATGAATTTCACTTCTGATTATCCACCTCAGAGAAACTCCTGTACATGTATGTCAGCCTACAAAACCAGATGTCCAGAGCATCATTTTCTGTAGCCAAAACCTAGAAATAACTTAACTTTCTATAACAGTAGAACTGAAAAATAAATTGTGGTCTATTTTTACAACAGTGTACTATACAGCAATGAAAATAAATAGCTATAACCATACTCAGAACATGACATCTCAAAAACTTAATTAAGCCAAAGAGACCAAAAATGATGTTTATTGCATAATTTCATTTACATAAAATTCAAAGTAAGCAAAGCTAAACTATATTATTTAGGAATGTGTACCTGGTGTAAAACTATCTAGGAAAGAAAGCATAGGAGCTGATTACCATAGAAAGGAAGAGGACAGAGTTAGGAAAAGGCATTCAGGAAGTTCCTGAGTGCTGGCAATTTGCCATTTTTCTATATCTGTGAGTTTGTTTTTTACAAGCAGTTTAAAATGCAGTTTTTAATTTGCTTTTTATATGAGATGGTCCCTTTTTGAACATTATATCATCTATAACAGTAAATGCTATAGATATGTGAAAGACAAACTATTATAGAAGCATCTAAGCCTTTATCATTTTTTTAAAGTGTTAAAATACAAAACAGAATATGAGTATATTTTGACATTTTTCCAAAACAATACAACTATCACAGTAGATTTTATACATTTTTAAAATAGAACTTTTCTTTATATCTAATAATTTTTTCTATCACCATCGTCAGTATTAAAACTCAAAACAGAATAAATGAAATTTAAATTATTCAAGATTTCATATCTATATGCAGATACAGATTCCATAACTATAAATACAGAAGTTGTATCTTGTGCTTAAGTGTTAACCTTTTTTTTTTTTTGTCAGTGTCCTCTAAACTCTATTAACTACTAAAATCATTCAATTCCACACCAAATTTCTCTGGAACTTTGTTCTTAACCTGTCTCACCTGGATTGATTCATCCCTCTTAACCCCTTTAGCATGCTCTGAATACTCTGAACAGTATAGAGGTTTTTTCCTAGTGAGCTGTTTACACTGGGAGAAAGGGAAAGTGTAGTGGTCTTCTACCTGCAGGGACCTCTAAGAATATGACATAAAAAACACTTTAAAAGTCAAAGAAGGTTCAATGAGACCATTCCTTTCAAAAGCTACTAATAATCTCACCAACTAGCAATATTTTAACCGGGGGTTGAAGAGGTCATGGAATCTGACTACCCTTGACCTCTAAAAAAGTCTCAGAAACACACATAAAGGCTAAATGCCTTTGCTGAGAAAAAAGAGAGAGAATGAAAATGAAAAGCCTCAGGAAAGGTTGAAGTTGTCCAAAAATACCAGAAACTTTAACTTCAAAGCGGCCCAACTCTTAAGGAATCAAAAGATGAATCTCAGTCACACTTTCCTGGTTTTCCTTTCTAATGTGCATCAATTGGTAAGCACCTAACAGGATTAGATTAAATTTTAGGGTTCTCTACTTGGGTAACTACTAGAAATACCACTAAAAGAGGCAGCAAAAAATCATCTTCATAAAATGAACTTTTAGGTCACTATTAGGTACTAGCAAAAAGCATGAACTTTGGGTCCTGAAAAACTGGGTTTGAGTCATGGCTTTGAAACTGGATAGACATGAGATTTTGGGCAAATTTCCTCAACACTCTGAGTATCATCTGTAACAGAGGCCACAAAGTATTGTTAAATGGAATAAGGTATGTAAAATTCGTTATATAACTTATAAAAATAGAAGGTATCAATTTTCACAATTATTACTATTCCTATAACATGGACACATCATATGAATACCATTTGGCAATGATATATCATCAAGTAAAAAGTCTTTATCTGGTATTCTGAGATGTCAAATGACACAGCTGTGTGATATTGAACCAAGGTTTAACCCTCTGTGAGCTCCATTTTTTTTATCTTATAAAGAGAAAATGCTAAGAATGACCTCAATAGAGCTGTCATGGTGACTAAATGAGATGATATATGCTGGTAGATACAGAACTTAGAATCCTCACACTCTTAGATGTTACCATCATTATCGGAATATGGATTTTATCGCATTCTGCATACCACTATTTTTTCTTACAGCAATGTGCCCCCAGCTTGATAACATATCCTTTGTAGTTTGGTCACATATCTGCCTCCAGGCTATGACAGATTCTGGCTAATGTTCCATTTATCCCAAGCTAGGTCGACGGCAGCATCATAGCAATGTTGCTAACAGTGAGTCAGAGTGATGAAGCGTCCTTTCCAACAGACTATGAAACTCTTATTATGAGTTTACCTTATCAGAAAAATGTATGACCACATGTAAATGCCAATGGCAACTCCCCAAAGACTGCCCCTGCCATCACAGAGCTCTATCTGCTGATATAAAACACTTGCTTTGTTATTTGACCAGAATAGCCTGGACAAGGAACATAAAACAACCCATCATTAGGGGGACTACCATAAAAATAGATGAATATGCCACTTTAGAGTATAGCAGAATTAGATTGCATTCATGGAAAAAAAGAAAATATAGGAAGAATTATCTACATGAAAAGGCATGAATTTTGAATGCATCCACTGAGCCATGGTTACAGCACAGCAGGTGACAGCAGTATGCATGGGAACCTCAATTTGGCAATATTTTTAAGTATGTTTATAAAAGATGTTTTAGAAATACTAACAGGCATCATCTTGCTAATAGCACATGACACATTATGTTAATAAACAATTAAGTTAGTAAAGTACCAGGGCATTCTGGTATTCATGAAAATCACATTGGCAACCTGTGAATTGTGTAAAACACATCAGAGACTAGGAAAAGTACCAATTTAATAGTCACTATAATTCATATAGAAATGCATGGATATCTCAGATGTGTTGTGTTTATGTATTTCATTTCCCAAATTGTAATTAACTTCTTTATTAGTATATTTCTTTCTAAATATTCTCCATAATACAGTATTATTTTTTCCTTCTTGCGTACCATGATCATTTTAAGATAATTTTCATTTGTTTCAGTTCTTTGGATTAGGGTTTGATTTTTATGCTCCAGCCAAAAGAATAGTATGTAATATAGCTCTTATTTTAGTGATAGACATTCCATATGTACCATGCATAAAATGTTAAAACATTATAAATCATCCAACATATCCAAACTTGTAACAAATGACAGATATGGAGTCTACTGACATATACTTAGGCATACAATTTTGTGAGAAAGTGAATTTGTGGTAGTTTTTTGAGGGAAATCTCTTTCATGGCTTAAAAAAGGTAGAGAAATCATGAACAAGAGAAAAGTAAAAATTACGTGGGCATAAAAATCTGACTACACTCCTGGTTTTTTCTCATGCAGATCACTAATATGTTTAACTTCCAAATTAGCGAAAACAACATGAGGAAGAAGAGTTATTGTCCTCAATGTTTCTCCCTGCCTTGGAACGCTTTTGCTTGTTAGGAGCCTTTAAACTTAAAATAGTTCTCTTCCCACGGCACTTTAGGAAAGAAGTACTTGCAGACCCAAACTAAGTTTGCTCATGGAATGAGGGTGGGAGGTGAGCAGGAGGAGCTATTTGAAGCCAAGGCTCTGCCCAGAGCTGAAGAGGGCTTCTGCCTACCTTGCACAGAATCTGCACATAGAAGCCCTCAACGTTGGGAAAATCGAAATCTGAAGTAAGAAGTGCGAAATGGGAAGTTTCTGAGCAACGACTATGTTGGGGAGACTAGATGACTTTTTAGTTTCTCATTAATTCATCTTTATATTTCTCATATCACCCAACACAGTGCCTTGCCATACCAATAACGGTCTTTTGAATGAATATATAATATGTGACAAATCCATATTTATAGTATAGGTAAGTTAAAATATCAAAACCACAGATGACATGTTCATTGCCTACAGTCATATAATGTAAATGTTGAAAATTTTCTGGCTTACAAAGTTAAAAGTGAGATAAAAAGTGCATCATTTAAATAATTGTTGATTAAAAATGTCAACTTAGTTTGACTTGCAAAAAAATAAATAATTGATTGTGATGATAATAGGTTTAAAGGGGGGAGACTACAATTTTCATTTAATTGTAATCTTGTATTTATTACATTTTTAATTAGATATTAAAGCTTAACCATATTTGAAATGTTGTATTTTATGAAAGCCTCACAAATTAAATTTTAAACATCATGACACAAGTCACAAAAATAAAAATACTTTCCAAGTGAATAAACTAGCAAAAAGAGGAAACAACCTTAATGCTCAGGAGTACAGGAACAGATCATTAAAGTAGACTATATATATTTTTAATGGAATACTCTATATATAACAGTTTAAAAGATGAACTACCATGTTTCACCAGTTCCAAGATGTACTATTTACCATATTTTACTATATAAAATAGGGTTGTTTCTTACAATCAATTGCATCACAAAATTTCTGTTATTTAGGCAGTGGGCATGCTTTTGTTGACATTGACTAAGCATGCAAAAAACTCTTATTCCTGAAGGTACAGTTAGACAATGGCAACCCTGTAACACTGCACTCAACAAAACCACTTAAGAATTACCTGAAAATTGAGTATGAATCTTAATTGTTATCTTCAAACTTCCATTCACCTTCTGAATAGATCAAGAAAGGGTCAACATTGGGTGTTGTGCCTGGGTGGCTCAGTACAGTAAGCATCTCCCATGGGCTCAGGTCATGATCTCTGGGTCAGGCCCCCTGTTCATTGGGGAGTCTTCTTCACCTCCCTCTGGCCCTCCCTTCCCATTTGTGTGCTCTCTCTCTCTCTCTCAAATAAATAAAATCTTATAAAATCTTATAAAATCTTACAATAAAATAAAATAAAATAAAATAAAATAAAATAAAATAAAATAAAATAGAAAGTGCCAACATCAAAACTGACACAATGGGTACCAGTAGCTTGGAAAAAAATATTGGAGATAATAGAGCATTCTTTTTTTAAGAAGATTTTATTTATTTTATTATTTTAAAGAGAGAGTGGGGAGAGGGGCAGAGGGCGAGGGACAGAGAGAATCTCAAGCAGACTCCATGTTAAGTGGAGAGCCCAACACAGGGCTCAATCTCACAACCCTGAGATCATGACCTGAGCAGAAACCAAGAGTCAGACGCTTAACTTACTGAGCCAGCCAGGTGCCCAATAACAGAGTATTCTTTAAAGAAGTCCTCTTTCATAAATATTCTGAATGGCACAGAGGGTAATACTGTTTAGAAAAACACAGCATCAGTAACTGAGTCAAGCAGTGATTCAAGAATTTAACTCTGAATATGAAGAGGTGTTAAGAATATTTTAACTAGTTGATTTTCCCAGTATTTTCCTTTCTATATACACAGAGTAATAAGTGATAAAAATCTATATCTAAATAAGTCTAAAAGAGCTCTTTCAATAAGAAGATCAGTTTAATTAGCAATGTTTTTTACCTTCTTAGTGATACAGAAATATTGATGAGTTAAGCAAGGTAGATGTATATGCAAATATAAGGATAGATCTCAAAAGCATATTGTTGAAGAAAAAAAGAATGTTGCAAAAATATAATACAGTATGAGCCTATTCATATAAAAATAACCCCCATAAAATTATAACCTATATTTTTATAGCTACATATACAAATGCCTGTCAAAATATAAAAAATGCACTGAAAGGAAACACACAAAGCTAATTGTAGGAATTAATTTAGGTCAGGTGGAGGGAAGAGAATCAGGATTAGAAATCTGTAGAAAAATGTGATTTAACCTGATCATTTATAAAGCTCTACTTCTAAAGTGGGAAATACATTCTTACATTACTATATTGTTTTCAAGTCCTATATATCTAGAAAAATTGGCCAAAAGCAAATATATACAAATATCAACCAGTAGTTAACTACCAGTGGTCAATGGGAATATCAGTCTTCTTTATTTTCAAGTTGGAACTTTTTCAATTTTCACATAACTCCCATATTTTCAAAGTAAACTAGAGAATTAATCACACACTTGCATTTTAAAGTGTCAGATGAACAATCAAGCTCGAATGTGATTATACATCTTTCTATCAAAGTCATCCAATAATATGAGCCAAACAGTTCTGTATTTGCTTTGTCCCTTGACTCTGTCTTTGGAAAAAAAAAATGCAATGAAGAAAAAATGCAGTCAGGATTTCATTGCATTTATTCTAGGAAATTCCTTTATCAATTTTAGATAGCAGCTCTTTGGGAGAAGCAGCCATTCTTTCATCTTCTATTCTTGATTCATGCAAGTTATAAACATGACTTTAAGTCCTGTGAACCTGACTTCTTAAAGTGTTTTATCCTTATCACTCTTGATAATCTTCTCATGTTCCAAAATGGTGTCTCTGAGTTATTTAATGAATAAGCTTAACCTCTTTCTCCTTAAATGCTATTCTCCTCTTCCTTATTGGTAAAGAGAAATAAGGGAAAGATGTGTGTTTTACAATTCAGCATGGAAACAGGTCTTATGAAAGACTTACCACATATCTGGGGAATAGGATACAGCAGGAAACAATAAATCTTTTGTTATATATACTGTATCAGTTAGGTTTGGGATTCAGGAAAGAAAAATTATTCCAGCTCTTTCAAGCTTAAAAGCCAATATAGAAAACTAAGAGTTTTGCAAAATTATTGGTGGTTCTGGAATAACAGGCTTTAGGCTATACCACTGGTAGTTAATCTCAGAAAAGACCTCAGAACTGTCCCCCATGTCACCACTGGGAATTTCTGATTTCTCAACCTGTGGATCTGGAAGGCACTGATGCCTCTGCCTTAATTATCTCTCGACACCAACCAAACTAGCACCTTGGCCATAGAATGCAGTTATAGACAAACAAAACTTCTCTACAACTCAACCTGCCAACATCAACAATACAGCAGAAACACTGTCCCAATTTTACTTTCTTCTTCCACATCTTATTTAAATGTATATAAATGGCAGGATCAAATCAAGTAATATCCAGAAACTTAGGAGAGTCTAAAGAAGATTCCAAAAATTGTCCAGTCCTGCCAACTATTAGTATCATTGCAATAATACAATCAATACTGATATTCAATTAATATTCTGAAGAAGTACATCCAAGCCCTTTGAATTTTGTTCTGTTTTAATTAAAATTCTCAGAGGTCCATAGTGAGGTAATGTTTCCTCTCTAGCTTGCTTCCTTTCTGGTTTTGGTCTCTGCCAATTTGCATGTAGAGCTCACTGTGTCACAGTTACCATCTGTTTAAATAACCCACATCTCAGAGATTTACACGGCTGCATGTGTCTTAACAAACCTTTCGGTTTGGAGATCTAGGTCAGTCAGCCTAGATTTTTAACAGAACAGTTGGCTTTCCTATAGAAATAACTGGAGTATTCAGAATTCTGGAGTATTCTTTTTCTTTATCAAGCTATTGATCATCTGCACGTGTTTAAATTATAATAAGGCTGCATGATAGAGGGGAAGAAGCATGAGTATTAAAGATGAGACGTTGGCAGGTGTGTTAAAACCTGATTAATATTTAAGTTATGTAACTGGAAGACTTATTTTGGGTCTCAAAAGTCAGTAAAAGAATTTACACCACTGAATTTTTTTTCTGCCTTTTAAGATACAATAATGCTTGTCCAGTGACTTTTGAATGCTTCTTTCTATCAAGCCTGTAATTTACTGGAGCTGTTTTTTAAAACAAAGAGGCTATCGCTATTACCTGATAATCTATCAGAAGAATCACTTAAAAGCTTGCTGTTTCAAAATGGCCCCCTTACTGTGATGTCTGGAAAAAGTTCTTATTCCATTAGTAAACCACAATTAGATATATGAAAACACACATCTTGTGAGAGTTCTTCCGCTCTTTATGAAAATTGCCTTCTCATGTTTTTGTTTACAAGCTGCACACATACAACTGCATATAATTGACAATTCTGTTTCATTACTGCCTGACTTCCATAAGACCCACTCTGTTATACTCCCTTCTTCTGTATGACCACCTCCAGTTCAGTCACCAATTAAATTTAGTCAGGAGTGGCTCTATCATTCATTAAACATAGCTGTTCCTAATTACACTGAACAAGTCAAATAACATTTATGGAGTGCCCATCCAAGTGCCAGACTTAGTGGTAGGTACAAAAGACACAAGGATAGATACCACATAATTCTTATCCTCAGGGCACTCAAGATCTGTTGGAGAACACACACAAACACAAACACCCAGTACACAATACACACCATGCATGTGTTTGCATGTGCACTATAAACAAAAATACAATAATGGTGACTTCCATACTTGCAGTTTAAAAATAAAGTTCTTCAGGAGCTCTTAAAGATAAGCAATTGATTAGCAATAGGAGTCAGGATTTGCTGAATTAATTGTGCTCTGACACATAGTAGAATGACTGTATTCTTTAACTGTTTCTACTATATGAAAGAAAAAAATATCACTTTCAGAGAAAATTTTACTTCCTTCCTTCCTTCCTCTGACTCCTCTGTGCTTGGTTTGTGCATCCTTTAGTATGTAGCATCTGGCTTTATCACAAATGGATTCCATAGCTCAGGGTGGAGCTGAATGGCAGAGGCAGCTACAGCTAAGACCTACAAAAGGGGGGGAAGGGTGGACAGTGTTGCTATGGTGACAGAGCTCAAGCTTCTAAGTGGCTCAGTGCAGGTGTGTCATATTGAATCACAGTTACTGGACAGGGAACCCAGGTCTCTCTGAAGCCTAGCCTGGTCTCACTCATCCTTCCCAAAAGTATCCATTATTCCACCCCGAGTCCTCAAGTCAATACACATAATCAATTCAAGTCTATGACTAAATTCGTTTCAAACAAAGGGAATTTAGAATGGAAACTAGACTCATTTCAGGTAAATGACAGGAGTTCTCTCTGAGTGTTGCTATGTCCAAGGGTGCCATTCATACTAAGGCTATGCTCCAAGGGGCACCATTCACTAGACTATTCTCTGAGGGTTGCCCCAGAGTCTGTACTGAGGTACTTGACTGTCCTTTAGTTAGTGTCCTAAGACATTTATAATCCTTTCTAGAACCTATAAGGTCATTTTTTCCCATGAAAGCAGATCTAAGATATAGATTGATAGATATAGATAGATAGATATAGTTACCTATATATAAAAAAGTATTTTTTAAATTTCCATATTCACTTTGAAACCATTCATTTTTTAATTCCTCCCATTTCTTTGAAAAGTAAAGAACTAAGTAGAGGTGCTTTTTATTTGTTTTTTGTATTTTTTGCAAGATGCAGAGGCCCAATTTAAGATGCCTCGTAAGCTTCAATAAATACTAAAAAATATTTGTATGTTTAGTTTCCTTAACTATTCATTTATATAAGCCTAACAGAATCTGTTTATGATATTATAGCACAATTCAACATATACATTGTATATATATTAGAATATACAAAAGCATGTTACTTTTAAACTTTTCATTAGGATAAGGGTTTCGTTATTGTGAATGGTCCTTCCCAAATTATTCTGAACTATTTAAGCTTAACTATTAAAAAAAATAATAATCCTATAGCTTCTTTGCCTTTTGGCTAAGATCCAGTGTAGAAAAAAAAAAGCTCAACTCTCCAAATTTCATAGTGAAACTCATTATTGCATAAATCTATAAAATGCAATGATAACTACATGGGTTTGAGTCAATATCCTTTTCCCACACAAAAGCAGGCACTCCCAAGTGTCCAGGGGAATGGAAGTGACTCCAAAGCTCCAAGCATCCTTTCTTGAACTCTGTATTAAGTATTATAATTACTCATATTGGAGAAAAGCAAAAGCAAAACTTTCCTCATGGACTTATCATTTCAGTTAAGAAAAATAAAGCATACAGAGGAATGACCTAAAAACATTATTATAGCTATTGAAACATTAAGTAACAGAAGAAGTTGATTCTTTAAGTTCTAAAATGGGAGACTTTCACCACATATTGGCTTTTCCACTTTCTTCAAGTTATACCACATCCTAAAATTATTAAGTAATGATTACCTATAAAGATCAAACATTGCCCTTGGTAGTACTGAATTTTAATTTTTTCCAGGTTCCCAGTTTTTATACATATATACAAATTTATAACACATTCTAAATTCTCACCACTAAGAAGCAATTCACAATCTATTGGTCCCCTAAGCATCACAACAAAGTGACATTATAAAATGTATGAAACGGTTCATGTAGTGTAGAAGCTGGAATTGAGAAACACAAGATGTTGTGTAACATAAATTCAGAGAAGAAAAATGTACCTGACTTTCATAACTGGCATTTAAAAATTTATTATTTGGTTTTATTAACAAATAAAAACTACCTTGATTTCAAGTTAATGCTGAATGTTCACCACTTAAGGTTACTGAGATTTATGATTTCTTACCAAAACTGAAATCATGGTAAATCTTATTATGGGGGAAACTGGAGAGGGAGGTAAAAGGGAAATAAAAATAAAAAGGCTTCAAGTCTGTTGAAATTGCAACAGGCAACTGGCTGAGTGAAACATTACTTTTAATCCCAGAAATTCAGTTGCAAGATGTCTCTGTGATGTATTGTGCTCCTAATGCTTTATGACATAGTATACCCACATGTCACTGTTTAATTCAATAGATATTTTTCAGCCAGTTGCAACAAGAGCAAGCCAAAGACTTATTCTGGCTTCTATAAGATTCTAGGTTTAAGTGGTTGAGAGCTACTGGCCTCCAAAGCCACAGGCTATGTCCCTGGGATTCAAATACCTCATTATTCATGGAGCTTCAGGTGTTATATGTGTAAATCCAGTTTCTCAAAGTTAATCATCCATGTGTTAAAATCTTAATGAAAATTAAACAGATAAAAAATAACTTTCTAATAGTATATATATATTTTGGGCTAAGTGAACATATCTCCTGGGAAACTGTAATTCAATCAAATGGAAATTTTTCATTTAAGACTGTTAATTTCAACCCAGCAAAATATTGTCTGTGGCAAAAGAGCAGAAATATATACCTAATTTTAAAGATTTTTTTTTTTATATTTATCTGACAAAGAGAAAGAGAACAAGCAGGGGGAGCAGGTAGAGGGAGAGGGAGAAGCAGGCTCCCTGAGTAGATAGCCAGATATCGGGCTCGATCCCAGGACCCTTGGGACCATGATCTGATCCAAAGGCTTAATGACAGAGCCAACCACGTACCCCCATGCTTAATTTTAAAATCAAATTGCTTACAGCATTTGAAAGTTAAAAGGGATGAAACTCTTATAATTGTGAAGAACCACAAGTACATGGTAACAGAAAAATTGCCAAAAGTCATTAAAAATTAAGTAAGCATTTTTCAGTCTTAACTTCCCTAATTTTACCTATGTTTATGATAGAGAAGTTATTACTATGACCTAACTCTTTAAGGAAGGTTGGGATCAAGATGGGAGAATAAGAACTCATTGTTACCTCCCATCCCACTCTTAACCATACTACATGGTGCAAACATATTTGAAAAATGAAAATTCATAAAGTTCATAGAAAATAAGATGTGACCTAAATGAACAGAAATACTTAAATGACAGAAATCAGACTGCAAATAAAAAATAAATAAAAAGATGGAGGACAGCTGCAAGAGAACCAAAACTGGGAATAGGGAGCGGGGAGTAGTTACACTAACCATTAGAAGAGTAGAGGTAACCCAGGAAATTAAGTGTAGCTGGCTGAATCACCAATCATGTACCTGTCCACAGCCAAACATGTCTCTCCAAAACCCCCAAGCCTCACTTGTGTCCAGAAGTAACCAGGGGTGCCTGACTCCAGGGTGACCTGGGTAGGCCTGGCCAGGCAAAGTCCCGAGCTGCCCTCCATCCCCAGAGCCTGGAAGGGGACACTTTATCCCCAAGCATATCCTGCCACTTCCTCACAGTCACTGGTGGGGAAGCACAAGCTGCTGTGAACAGGTCCACCACTCACAGACAAAGGTGAAAACACAACATAAAATTTACCACATGAAAGAGAGGTGCAAACAAATACAGAAGTAAGTAACTGGGTACACAGAAAACAAAGCAAAAGAAAATAACACATTTCGTAGAATACATTACCCACCATGTAATTTAGAAGTATCCTACACACACATACATACAAAATGAACAAGAGAACTCAGAAATGAAAAAAAAAACATGATTTAAAATTAAAAAACTGAATAAGATAAGGAACAAAAGAGATGCCAACTGAAGAACAAATCAGTTCCAAGAAAAATAAGTATATATTGTAAAATACTTGTAAAATACTTGCTCAAAGTAGCTTATTTTCTTATTATAGTTGATACATCCATCAACAAGAGTTTGGATAAGCAAACTGCAATATATTCATTTAGTGGCATATTTCTCAGAAAGAAAGCTTTTGAGACAGACATCATGAAAAGAAATCTCACAGACATACTAAGTGAAAGAAACTAGATATAAAAGCTTACATGCTACATAATTTCATTTTAAATAAAGTTCAAAAATGGTGACAGAGCTATCAAAATAATGGTTGTCTCTGGTGCCTGGAAAGGAGATCAAGAGAACATTTTGGACTTATGGAACTGTATCTTGATCCATGTTAAGCACCTGGGATCAGGGCATCTTAAAAAATATAAATTATACCTTGGGACGCCTGAGTGGCTCCGAGGGTTAACCCGCTGTCTTCGGCTTTGGCCATGATCTCAGAGTCCTGGGATCAAGTCCCACATCAAGCTCTCTGCTCAGCAGGGAGCCTGCTTCCCCCTCTCTCTCTGTCTGCCTCTCTATTTGTGATCTCTTTCTCTGTCAAGTAAATAAATAAAATCTTAAAAAATATATAAATCATACCTCAGTAAAAAGGAAAGAGAAGAAGTGAGCTGGAAAATTGAGCAAGTAAGGCATACCAAAATGTGTCAAAAAAGGAAAAGAAAATGAGAGCATGAAAGAGAAACATGAAATCTAGAGTACAGATATAAATCTTGAGACATTTATTCAGTAGTTCCAGAAACAGAAAACAGATAAAACAGACTGGAGGAAATGTTTTAGTAATTTATAACAACACTTCTCAAACCTCAAAAAAGACATTAGCCCTCACAATCAAAGGGAGGAGAGAGATTTGAGGAGGATTAGCAGACACAGATCATAATTTGGGAACACCAAGAATAACGAAAAAATACACTAACCTCCCAGTATAAATATTGAAGAAACCAAAATTAAATATTAGGTTTAAACAGAATTCTCAATAATATTTGATACGAGACAGCAGAACTATATATTTAAAGTTATAAGACATACTACTCTGAGCTTGAAGTTCTATACTCCTAAATTATAATTCATACATGAGTGCAAATTAAATAATTTTCCAGATATGTGAAACTCAAGTTTATTGCTCATAGACATTATCTGAAAGAATTTCTACAGAAACTACTAAAGTAAATTAAAAACCAAAAGAAGTGGAAAAAATTTTTTTAAGATTTTATTTATTTCTTTGACAGAGAAACACAGCTATAGAGGGAACACAAGCAAGTGGAGTGAGAGAGGGAGAAACAGGCCTCCTGCCAAGCAGGGAGCCTGATGTGGGGCTTGAACCCTGGACTCTGAGATCATGATCTGAGCCAAAGGCAGTCGCTTAATCAATTGAGCCATCCAGGTGCCCCAAAAGTGGAAAATTGAATACAGATGTAGTAGTAAGTAAAGAAAACAGTAAAATGTATGAGTAAGTGCAAATAAGTATAAATTGTAAATTTTCAAAATTGCAATAATAATTTGGAATTTTAAATCCCAAGAGCTTATCAACATGAGGAGTGTCAAAGAAAAGAAGAAAATTAAAGTGCTCTCAGATTCTGATCTTGCTCTGGAGAGAATATAGTTACTGAGTGACTCATCATTGAAAGTGAAATATGAGTTTAAATGATTGTTAAAAATGAAGGTGTTCCTTTAGAAGGATGAAGAATGAGAATATAATTTTCAATCATCATCAGTTCAAGTTTGATCACAGTGCCCATGTTTTTCCTGGCTAATTCAGTATTTTTTTTTAACCAAATTAGTGCCACCACTTTAAAAAAAGGCTATTTACTTACAATACAGATGGTTTGGCAAGTCTGTTTTTTAAAAGGGAGAGAGGGGAGAAGAACAAATAAGGAATAAAAAAAGGGAATAATAGTTAAGAGATTTATAAAAATTATAGAGCAGAGAACCACAGGGAAGGAAAGGAAAACTGGGAAAAAAATAAAGAGGAAGACAAATCACAAGAGACTCTGTACTCTGGGAAACAAATTGAGGGTAACAGAAGGGAGAGGGTTGGGACAATGGGGTGACCAGGTGATGGGTATTAAGGAGGGCATGTGTTGGGATGAGCCCTAGGTGTTATATGCAACTAATGAATCATTGAACACTACAACAAAAACTTATAATGTACTATATGCTGGCTAACTGAACGTAATAAATAAATAAATAAATAAATAAATAAATAGATTTTAAGAATTAATTACAAATAAATAAATAAAAATGATAAAAGAACATTGTGAGGAGCCTTATATAATAACTTTGAAAATATTGGCAAATAATCTCCTTAAGAAAATATATTATCAAAATTGGCACAAAATAAATTAGAAATATTATAAAGTTCAAAAACAAGAGAATAGATGGAAAAACGTCTACCCCTCAAAAATGTAGCTGTTAAAATAGTTTAATGAGTTGATTTCTACATCATTTCAAGAAGGAGGTAATTCTCAGATTACAGCAAGTGTTCCATAGTGTGGAAAAGTGAAAAAACTATTGTAATCATTTTATAATGCTGAAATAGACTCCTATACCAAAGCTAGACAGGTCAATAAAAAAACAAAAATTCAATCTTAACTTACAAACATGAGTAAAAATTCTAAATAAAAATAGTAGCAAATAAATTCCATAATGACCAAGTTGGTCATTTATCCTAGGAATGCAATGGTGTTTCAATGATAAAAATATATCAATGCAATTCACTATAATAATGGACAAAAGGAGAGAAAAAAAGCATTGGAGGATCTCAAGCAATAAAATCCAACACCCATTTCCAATGAAAACAAAAATTAAACTTAAACTAAGGACCCACAGAAACATTCTTGACTCAGTGTTAAGCTACAAGAAAACAAGAGCAATCATTGTATTTACTGGTGAGAACTAAAGCTAGGAATAAGAGAAAGGTACCCTTATCTCTTCCTTCATTCAACAATGTACTAGTCTTTTTCATCAAATTGGCTTATAAATCAAGAAAAAAGCAAAAGAACTATACTACATTTAAAAGGAAATAAATTCATTTCAAGACAGAAACTTATCATTGCATTTACTCAATCATACCTTCTCTTTTATCTTTACTAAAACAATTATGGTTTTTCCCAACAGCTAGAGAAACTTTAAAAAGTTCTTTCATGGGGTTCCTGGGTGGTTCAGTCAGTTAACCCTCTGCCTTCAGCTCAGGACATGAACCCAGGGTCCTGGGATCGAGCCCCGCAGCAGGCCTGCTTCTCCCTCTCCCTCTACCTACTACTTCACCTATTTGCGCTCTCTCTCTCTCTCTCTCTCTCTCTCTCTCTATCTCTGTATAAATAAACAAATAAAAATTATTTAAAAAAATGTTCTCTCACATGTAGTGTTAGCAAGGATCTGAGGAAACAGGTACTCTCATATCAGAGAGTGTAAACTGGTGTAACCTTTTTAGAGGGCTATTTTTTCTTGTCTATTAAAATTTTAAGTGTGTATAGATGTTGATCCATGGATTTTTCTTATGAGAATTCACCCTAGACAAATTTTTATATATAGGCATAGAGACATACAAGAAAAAATTCACTATGATGTTGTTTGTCATAGTGTATGACACTTGGAAATAACCTAAACACCCATCAGAAAGGAAACAGTTTAATAAAATAAATAAATGTCCACACTAGTCATTCAACCATTTCCAAATCTTTTTTGAACACCAATAGTGTGCAAGCCAGTGTTCTAGGTCCTGGAGATATATTAGTGAATAAACTCTGAAAGTAAATTCTACATTCTGATGGAGGAAGACAGACAATAAAGAAATATTAATTACATGTCAGAGAGTAGTAAGTGTTCCAAAGAAAAATAAAGCACGTTAAGAGGAGACAAAGTGATACATACAGCTAAAGAGACAGAGATGAGAAAGACAGAGGGAAAGAAAGAAGGAGAGAGGGAGGGAGGGAGGGACAGGGTAAGACAGAAGGAGAGATAGAGACACTGCAAGAGAGGATGCAGGAGATGGAGAAGAACAGGCGAGAAGTTTCTGGTGAGACTGTATTTGGGTGGAGATGAGAAAAACAAGGAAATAAGGCAAGAAAATATCTAGGAGTGGAGCCTTTTAGTCAGAAGACATAGATGAGATAGTGTTCAGTGTGTTCTAGAAACATCAAAAACAGCCAGGTTGGCTGGAAAGGAGTGAGCAAGGAAGAAAATAAGATGAGGTAGCCATACTCTGTAAACTGTATCAGGTAAGGACTTTGAATTTTATTTTAAACTGGTAACATACCATGCCATTATTAAAATTAATGATATAAATATATAAGGCCTGAGACAAAGATTCTGTAGTATACACAGATTAACAAAAAGTTGCAGAATAATACATGCTTAT
Source organism: Spilogale gracilis (assembly GCA_004023965.1). Taxonomy (NCBI): domain Eukaryota; kingdom Metazoa; phylum Chordata; class Mammalia; order Carnivora; family Mephitidae; genus Spilogale; species Spilogale gracilis. The sequence continues at coordinate 43,054 of PITA01003031.1, read as the reverse complement.
AGTACCTTTTATATTAAAAACATACAGAGATTTCCCTGATGATGAGTGATGCTGAACATCTCATGTGCCTGTTGCCCATTTGTAAGTCTTCTATGGAAAGATGTCTATTTGGGTCCTCTGCCCATTTTTAATTGGATTATTTGGTTTGGTACTGAGTTGTATGAGTGTTCTTTTATATATTTTGGATATTAACCCCTTATGGGATATATCACTTGCAAATATCTTCTCCCATTCAATATAGGTTTCCTTTTCATTTTGTCGATGGTTTCCTTCAAATCAAAACCACAATGAGTATCACCTCATATCAGTCAGAATGGCTAGAATCAAAAGAACAAAAAACAATTGTTGGCAAGAATGTGGAGAAAAGAAAAGGTTTGCACACTGTTGATGGGAATGTAAACTGGAGCATCCACTGTGAAAAACAGCATGAAGATTCCTCAAACAATTAAAAATAGAAACACTATTGGGACGCCTGGGTGGCTCAGTTGGTTAAGCGACTGCCTTTGGCTCAGGTCATAATCCCGGAGACCCGGGATCGAGTCCCACATCGGGCTCCCTGCTCAGTGGGAAGCCTGCTTCTCCCTCTCTCACTCCCCCTGCTTGTGTTCCCTCTCTGGCTGTGTTTCTCTCTGTCAAATAAATAAAATCTTAAAAAAAAAAAAAAAAAGAAATACTATAAAATCCAGTAACTCCACTGCTGGATATTTACCCAAGAATACAAAATCCCTAATTTGCAAAGCTATGCACTGCTATGTTTTTTGCAGCATTATTTATAAGAGCCAAGATATGAGATGCATTAGCCTGATGATGGATATTAAGGAGGGCACATACTGCATGGAGCACTGGGTGTTATATGTAAACAACAAATCATAGAACATTACATCAAAAACTAATGATGTATTGTACACTGACTGACACAACATAATAAAAAAAAAGAGGCAAGATAGGGAAGCAACCTAAGTGTCCACCAATGAAGAACAGATAAAGAAGATGTGGTTGTATATATACAAACATATATACATACATATAATATATATATTAAATGAAACCTTTCCATTTATGACAACATGGATGGATCTAGAGACTATTATGCTAAGTGAAGTAAGTCAGACAGAGACAAATACTATATGACTTCACTTATATATGGAATCTAAAAAACAAATGAGGAATGAACAAAAGATTCATAAGTACAAAGAAAAAAACTGGTGGTTGCCCAGGGGAGAGGGGTAGGAAGATGTGCAAAACAGTTGAAGGGGATTAAGAGGTAGAAACTTATAAAATAAATAATTCATAGGGGTGAAAATTACAGAAAGTGGCTAAGTCAATAATACTGTAATAACTTTGTATAGTGACAGATGGTGACTATACTGGCAGCAGTAAGCTCTGTGTAATGTATAGAACTGTTGAATCACTATATTGTATACCTGAGACCAATATAACATTCTATGCCAACTAACTTATAAGAAATAATAAAAATAAAGAAGACACATAAAACAAATCTAAATATACATTTATATGTGTACAAACATTTTTTTTTTAATGTGGAAGGATACATTCCAAAGAGACAACATTGATTCTCTGGGGAGAAATCAATGTTGTCAGGAGCAGGGAAAATGCCAAAAGGAATTTTGGTAAATCTATCAATATTTAATTTCTTTATGATGAGAATAAATACATGTTGTATTTTTTAAATTAAAAATTAGATAAAGAAAAATAATCTTAGCCATCCAGCAAACCTCTGCATCCCTAAGAAATGAATATGGTTACTACACTCTCCTCCAGGTGAAATTTTTGAAATCTTATACGTAAATTTCTATGTAAATGATACATAAGTATGATAATTATTCATAAAGACTGCCTTTTTCTGGATAACTCTGTTTTTGTATATATGTGTGTTGTGTGTATGTTTACACACACACATATATATTTATATACATTACACATATATAATGCAAATCACACACACACATATATATATGTGTGTATATAATGAAAATCTTGAATGACTACTGGGACAGAGATTCAGTCTTAAAATTTATTTACACAATAATATATCCAGATGGTAAAAGCTTCTAGGCTTATAGAAGGGTGAGTCATAGTAAGGCAAGCCCTTCCTAAGGACTCCTGACTCAGGAAAGCACAGAAATAGACATGGTACTTGTATACCTTCCTGGAAAGACAATCCTTTAGAGGGATACTGATGACTAAATTGAAACCGTAGTCCCTAAAGTCTTACCTGAGTGAATTAGTGAGGAAAGGTAATATACATAGTCTAATGATTGGATGTGAATGGCCCTAACAAATTAATTTTCTTATTGCCAAGTATTTCATAAATGCTGTCTAGAGAAACATGGATTATACAGAGAAATTACTTAAAACCTTTTTAGAACCATGGCTCACTTAAAAGTTTTCTATGGACACTGTAAATAAACCGATAACTCCCCTTCCTAACAAAGTCATCTTTCCAATTAGAAAAATTTTTTCTTCACACTGGCACTCACCCACTTTGTAACTTTGTTGAAATATTTGACCACATTTTATTCACATTATTCCAAATAACTATCTTAATTGCAAAAAGTCAAACATGTACCATTACCTAATTTCTAATTTGCAATCATTAGTATAGTACATGACACAAATATGTTAAATCAAGTGTAAGTTTATGTGAATTTGTGTAAGCTGTCATCTCTTAAGATTGTGGTCCCAAAATATATCTTTCAAATCTAGGTTCCTGCCCCTTAACAGTTGTATGTTCTTGGAAAATTTATTTAACCTCTTAGCACTTCAGTTTTTTCACCTATAAACTAAGGAGATAAAATCTACCTCTTGGGTTATTATTGTGGGTATCACATTTTGTTTGTGGGAATCACAATTATGTTAAGTGATCAGTTAACATTTTTAAAATGCATAAAACTTGGGGCGCCTGGGTGGCTCAGTTGGTTAAGCGACTGCCTTCGGCTCAGGTCATGATCCCGGAGACCGGGGATCGAGTCCCACATCGGGCTCCCTGCTCGGCGGGAAGCCTGCTTCTCCCTCTCTCACTCTCCCTGCTTGTGTTCCCTCTCTGGCTGTGTTTCTCTCTGTCAAATAAATAAAATCTTTAAAATAAATAAATAAATAAATAAATTTAAAAATTAAAATGCATAAAACCATTATAGGCATGTATATGTTGGTCCCCTTCTCAATAGCATAACATCAATAAAAGATAAAGAATAAGGAATGGAGGAGGAATAGGAAAAAGAAAGCAACAGTGGACCATAAAATACTTTTAAAAGATCCAGTGAAGAATTTGGTTAGTGAACTCTTCAACAGAATTAAACCAAAGAAACCCAGAATCGTAAGTTGGGACACAAACTTCCATCACATCTGTGGATATGTGACCTTCATGAAAAATTACACATTTTTAAAAAAATACTTTATTTATTTGACAGAAAGAAACACAGCTAGAGAAGAACTCAAACAGGGGGAGTCAGAGAGAGAGAAGCAGGCTTCCAACAGAGCAGTGATCCTGATGCAGGACTCGATCCAGGGACTCGATCCAGGGACTCCAGGATCATGACCTGAGCTGAAGGCAGATGCTTAATGACTGAGCCACCCAGGGTCCCCCAAAATTACACATCTTTTAAATTAATTCAAAAACCACACACACACACACACACACACACACACCTATCTAAAGCTGCCTATAGGCCAGATATGATGATTGGGAATAGGATCATTGGGCAAAAAAAGACTTATTCCCTGCTGTCTAAAGGTTTGTGGGTTGGGTGACACTCACAGAACACTTCCCAGGATATTTAAAGGGCTATTAAAGAATGCAGAGAGAAATATGATATTCCATTAAATGAGTATTAAGGAAATTCCAAAAATATGTGGATATTGTTGTCCATTTTATCCTATATCTTTGTTGAAGCCTCAAAAACAGAGCTTAGATGAATTTTTATGACATACTTAGAGGTAGGAAATATTGGGAACTAAGCAAGAGAAATCCTGGTAGGAAAACTTGGGAACTACGTAAGAGATGGGAGAATGATGATAAAGAGAGAAGAAAAAAGAAGCAAAAAAAAAGTATAAGCCCAGTCAAAATCTTAGATATGATCTTAGCAAAAACAGGATAACAAATAGCTGGGATCAGGGGTGTTTGTTGTAAGTGCTTTCATGGACCCATAATGCAAGTCTTGGCCAGACAGATTTCAGCAGCCCCCAATATCAAAAGCAAACCAAACCAGCCACTGCATAGCAAGGACCCAGGAAGGTCCACAGGGTGTGGATTGGTTATGTGACCCCCATTTGTCCTGCTAGGAGGTCACGTAAGCCCCATCACCCATACAATCAGATGCTGCTTTAGAGAAGTAGAAGAGGAATACAAAAAATGAAACTGAATATTCACTTGGTAAAGATCAAACTATCCAAAATACTTAAATCAGAAGATAATTTGATACAGTAAGTCAAGTTTAAGGTTCGCCTCCACATTCTCCCCATTCAAACCCTAATCAAACCCTTCACAAATCTCACTATTCAATGCAAAACAGCTCACAGAGAGGACATTAGGTACCTCCACCTTCTTGGCACATGCATGCAGTGTGCAAATTTATAGTTCCAGTGCACACAAACATATAAAAAGTATTTCTTCCAAGTTATCATTATTGGTAAGTATTAAAATACTCTTAAACTAAATTCCCCAAACCTTAATTTCATTTTATTCCTTCTAATCACATATCTCTTTATTATCAAATAAATCTTCTCTGCTTTTAAATTTCTTATTTGCTGCTTTTCATTATTTGTAAGTTATATCCTTTCCAAAATTGACATAATTCAAGTTGTATGTGTTTAGCTTTTATAACCTTTGCTTTTAAATAAATATCCATGTTTCCTTAAGTCTACTCTTTATCCTGCTCTACATTTCTTTATTTTTAATACCTTTCAGTTTTAGAAATAGCTAAAAAAGAATGCTGGGTGAGCGATGTCTCATTAAATAGAAGCAGAAATTATCCTTGACATGCTACACATCACACATCAGCCTTCCCAGCTATTAAATCACATCATAAATGCATGTAATATGATTTCCACTATCAAATTTCTTCCCTTCCTCCTAATGTTTCCAGAGTGAGATTTGAGTTTGGCTGCCCCAAAACCAACCGCACAAAAGCTCAAAAAACCTTGCCCTTTTTCCCATTAATTCCCTGAAAATGTTAAGATTTCTGTGTACAAGTAACTATTTACACAGTAAAACTGAGTGGGGCCTATGTGGGAAATCTCTGAAACTCTGCTCTTAGAGTTAGAACCCAACTTAGAGCCCAACACTGCTCTAAAATAAAATAAATCTTAAAAAGAAAACTGAGCAGGAATCATTCATGGAATGATCCCCTAGAAACTCTGGGGATGCTGCCAGAGTAAAAACTCCCAGCTTTTCATTATTCCCACTGAAATAGGTTTCAGCTTCGCTCTTCTTCCAAAAGGATGAAAACATATATATCTTATTCCAATATGAATCAATGAAACCCCTTTTTTACCCTAGATCTATCACAAACACACCTCCATCCTTATTTGAACAATAATTAAGGTCCTCTCAAAGTGGCTTTCGAGGGATTAGCCATTAAAATATATCTTAGCAGGAAACAGAAAATCAGTACTATATTCATTAGAAGTAAACATATAAAAGAAGAATCACTGATCCCCAGTGGATCTAATATTTTCACAAGTCTGGAAGTTCCCTTTACCGGAAGCAGAGTAAAAATAATAAGCAGTAGTGGGCCCACCTCTGGCCTCCACCTCATTGTGAAAATTCACTGAGCCTATTTACACCAATCTGCCTGTTGAGTGTGGAATCCCCACAAGACTTCTCTTGGAAACCAGTAACAACCTCAAGTATAAAGGAGGAAATACAGAAGAAAAGTCTTTCCTACTAATCAGTACCATCTGTTACATATACAAATAAATAATACAGAGGTGTTTAACTTTCTAGATTGATTAGAACATGCAAACATATTCACCAACCTTCTCACTAATATGTCCTAAGTCAAAAGCAGTGTATACTTTATACTGGTGGTGATGGTTATTCTGTTATTCTGAGGCTGCATTCCTTGTATATGGGGTATTCTGTCATCCCCTCTGTCCTTCAGAACCAAGGTCATCAATGTGGAAGGAAGTAAACACAGATGTAAAATACAAAAGATGAACTAGGAACCACACGTACTGAATTATAATGAGAAGTATTAGTGTCAATTTATGTGTATATAATGGAAAAGCCTAGAAACAGTGGAAAATCCTGTCACAACCTCTAGAGCCCAAATATGGTCTTGAAATACCATTTCCCAATAAAAGAAATGAGGACTTCCTGGAGAAGTAGCTGATCTCAGGTGGAAGGCAGGAAATACATAAGGAAAGACTAGAATATCTTTATAAACTAGGTAGCAAGAAAACATTCAGAGACTAGTAGGATCACATCAAAACAATTCATGAGCCAACTCAAAGAGGATCTTACTGGCCAAAAACATGGTAATGGAGGTAACATCTGGGAGAGCATGCAGAATTAGAAGAGAAGAGGACCTAGGCTTTGGAAAATGTCAGTATTTAATGGCCAAGTAGAGAATATTCCAGTACAGAAGAACCAAACTAAGAGGCAAGAGGGAAAGAAAACAGAGAGGATGTTATGGCATGGAAACCAATGGAAAACAATGTTTCAAGGACAGAGTGGTCATCAACATCAAATACCCTAAGAATTCAAAACAGCGACAATTAAACTACATCCAGTGGGTTTAGCACTTTGGCACCCTTGGAGCTATGGCATACGGCAAAACCAAAGGATATGAATGAGATACATAAAAAAAATATATCATAGGGATAGACATGGGATTTGTATGGTAAGACAACTCTGACACAGTGTGATGTGATCTGGTGTGTACGTTGATGGGGACAGGAGTGAAGTATTTACAGAGAAAAGAAAGCCAACTATGCTAATCTGTTAAGAAATCCTAATAAAAAGCAAGACAGTAATTCATAAGAGTAAAGATGATTGGTGGTTTTGGAAGGGAGGGGGGTGGAGGGTGGGCGAGCATGGTTTTGCCTATTGAGAGCACGAATTGCATGGAGCACTGGGTGTGGGGCATAAACAATGAATCCTGAAACACTGAAAAAATAGAATAAATTATTATTTAATAAATAAATAAATGGTCAGGGCCCAGTGATAATTATAATATATGTAATATAATAAAAAAAATCACTACTTCCTTAGGACCACCAACTGTATTTATGAAATCTGTTTTACATAATAAGTATGGGAAACTAAGTCAAATACCATATCCACCAAGTGAGAAAAGAAGATCACCTGATGTAGTCAAGATCCACCCTTGAAAGTGTATGCTTTAAAGATGGTAACATTGACCTATGATCTGTTTTTGTTGTCCTACTGTCTACTTCCCTACTTCCCTTTCCCTTTAACTTATCTGCCCTCTGGCTTAGTATGAGTCACTTATATTGGAAACAGCCCAGGTAGGGTGCAAAATTATTATTTTCTGCATTGCAGAAAGACTTACCCTAATGGGAACTTCTACAGTAAAGAGAAAGCAATAATATAAGTCAAACAAACCACAAGCATTTGCCTCTGTGATAAATGTATTCACCTTTAACAAATAGTGAGTCAGAAGGAAGAAAACAGTGATAATTGCAAAGCATTCATTTTGCAGTGCTTTTTCATTCCTCTTCAAAAGGACATGAACTAAGAGGGAAATTTATTCACAATGGTAACACATTATTAGAATAAAGTGTATATAAATTTCATTACTAATGATACCTGCCCTCCTGCATAACCCATTTCACTGTTATTGATGGAATATGAAAAGCCACATGAAAGCAAGTTAAGTGGGTCATTATTCACCTTTTAGTTTATGCTTACCTGCCTGACCAGGATGGACTTATAACTGCTTGACTAAACTTTAGATAGGTTTCTTCCTGGCTCCAAACCCCTGAGCTCCCTTTTCCTAGAGGATTTACTTTAGGAAACTAAAAATTAATAATTTTTTCTCTTCCCCTTTGGGATATAAATCTTCTATAATCCAGGAATGTCTTTCTCCAGGATGTGAGAGCTATCCCTTTGAAATGTAACCATTGAGAAAGATAGCATCCCTATCCCCTAGTATCTGTCGAAAGGTAGAAGACTAACCCCATATGCCCTGATTAGCATACACAAATGATCTAATCACAACGACCAACCTTTCCAATAATGTCCTCTAGTACTTTTTCCACTAGCTCACCCCTGCACTGAGAAACTCTCATGCCTTTTGTTTCAGGAGAGTTGAGTTCAAGCTCGCTCTCTTATTACAATAATCTCTGTCCTTACTGCGATTGTCTTAAAATCTTTCTTGCCTATTTAACTGATTTGGTACAACTTTTATTTTACACATTAAGGTAGAAGGAAGAACTAAATTGGGTCTCCACAGCCCATGAAGATATGTTGGTGGAGTGTGGGGGCTCAGGAATCCATAGAAGGTGCTAATGAATGGACGCAAAGATGACTCTGGAGATATAAGGCACTAAACTGTTAAACTATCAGAGACAAAGGCCTATATTTAATGTTTCAGACTACATGTCTTGAAAAAAGGAAGAGATACATTACACAGGTTTTGCTCTGGACAATGGTTAAGCATGTGGAGGGAAGAAATACTTCCAAGAAGAACACAGTGCCAATAATTTGAATTGAAACATATTCTAGTTCCAATGAGCTTGAGCTGGTTCATTAGAGGAGATGATCCAAAAGAAAAATTAAGACGGGATAAAGACCTTTTACTAAAGGAACAAGATGCAAATTCTGCTTGTGATCAATATATAAATTAAGAAAGAATGTAACAGAAGTGGGAGTGGAGGGCATTACATACTGCATGGTAAATATTGGTATCAAATAAAAAAAAGTGACTCATTCTCAAAACCAGAAGCACAGAAAAGACCTCACTTACTCTGGTGATATGAGGAATAATTTCACAGAAGGAAATGAAATCTCTAGGATTATGAAGTAAGGAAAATGAAGACAATTATGTTGTAATTGTGTGTGACAAATGGTTGCAGGTTTTGAAGGATCAGAGAATATTTCACCATGTATGACAAACAAACTATACCGCAGAGAATTAATAAGAATTTACCAGATGGACAAGGTCTGAGAAAGGGCATTCTAGGAAAAGAGACAATGAATTTTAGGATTGAGATGTCAAAAATTGAGTGTTGGAATGGCAGCCAATTTATGTATCCAGAAATGTGGGCAGGGACCAAATGGTAAAATATCTTAACAACCATGACTGAGATGATCAGATTTTCATTAGAAAGATAATTCTGACTTTACGAAGTGGGTGGATGTTAAGAGGAAGAAATTAAGGATACCACTGAAATAATCCAGGGAAGAAATGTTGAGGGCTTAAAAATATAGTGACAGTATGGATGTAGAGAAGCTTCTGGATTTGAGGGATCTTTAAAGGTTGAGAAATGAGGGAATGAACTGGGTAAGAAGGATAAAACAGAGCTTGGGAAGAGATTGAGAACTCGGTGATTTAAGAGCAGGTATTCAGGAAGAGAAGCAAGAGTTTTTCTGGGTAAGATAAAATACTAAGATTGGCAAATCAAGCTTAGCGCTCAGAAGAGAGGGGCTGCAGATACATATTTGAGACAAGAATACAGAATTATAACTAAAAATGTTTGATACTTACAAGAACCAGAGAAGGTGTAGAGGAAGACAGTGGGGCTGAGAATGGAGCTTTGGGGGAATCCCATCCTTTGGGAGTAGACTAAGAAAGAGAAGCCAGTGAAAAAGGCAGAGAAGGGCTGATAAGGTATGAAGGACATTTTACCAGAGGACATAGTTTAAGTAGAATTGAAGGAAAATGTTTCCAAAAGTATCATATGATTAAAGCTATCAAATGCCAGAAAGAAGTTAACTAATATAAGGATTAAATATAATTACTGAGTGTGGCTAATAAAAGACATTAGTGTTTGAGCTTTAGAGACCTGGTGGGATAGAACCAAGACTAACCTGGATAGAGAACAGAATACCAAAATGAGGAGAAATAAGTGGACTGACTTCTCCTTCAAGAATATTAGCCATAAAATAAAAAAGATACATCTATTTTATCTGTTAAAAATCTTTCCAGCTATTATTTATGATGATGTTATAGTGTACAAGTGTGTATAATTGATATGTTCTTGAAAAATGGCTTATAAATTGAGATATTTTCTACTTCACTCATCTAAAGGTTTTAGAAATACTTTGTCACTTTTGATTGATCGTCAACTGGCATTGCTTCCTAACAATGGTTTTATATCTTTCTACTCCTGTAATCTTTCAGGTTGTTAATGATCTATAAAAATCCACATTGACACCCTGAAGGATGTGAATGTCACAGGAAATTCTTTGTTAGTGTGAAGTCTTTTTGAAATACTTTTGATTAGTTTTACACAGTAATACTCTGTAAATCACATTTTCTTGATGCAAACCAGAATAATTAGGAGACCACACATAGGGCTATGGTATTAAAAAAATTACACTATCTTCTAATCACTTGGGAGCAATGCATGTGGGTCACCATTACAATCTGGTGAAGAGAATTCAAGGCAGTGCACTTTTATCCACACCCCATCTTTCAAAGACAACAGATCCCTGTCATTTCCAATGGATTATTGGAAACTTGCCCGTATACTCCTGAATATTCTTCCTATGGATACCATGAGTTCTACAAGAATAACTACTTTGGTGAAAACTATTTTTGCCTATACTTCAAATTACACTCAGAGAATCCATTAATTTTGTATCATTGCTGAAACTTTTCCCTGTACTGCACTCAGTTTTTAAAGAACAACTCAGTTCCATGGTGCCTGTTCAACTCAGGTCATGATCCCAGAGTCCCAGGACTGAGTCCCACAATGGGCTCCCCCACTAAGGAGAGCCTGCTTCTCTCTCTGACCTTCTCCGACTCTGCTCTCTCCCTCTCAAATACATAAATAAAATCTTTAAAAAGAGAGAATAATTCAGTTCCCATATTTAGAGACTACTGAAGGTGTTAGCAATTAAATATTAAGCTTTCCGGCAATGAGTTCAGACTTTTTTTAAAAAAAAGATTTTATTTATTTATTTGACAAAGATTTTATTTATTTATTTATTTGACACAGCGAGAGAGGGAACACAAGCAGGGGGAGTGAGAGAGGCAGAAGCAGGCTTCCCGCCAAGCAGGGAGCCGGATGTGGGACTCGATCACAGGTCTCCAGGATCATGACCTGAGCCGAAGGCAGTCGCTTAACCAACTGAGCCACCCAGGCATCCCAAATGAGTTAAGTCTTAAACAGCATGTCAAACACTAAGATATGGCAGTGAGAGATACAGATATTAACATAAAATATATTACCCTCTGAGATATAGATAGATAGATAGATAGATAGATAGATAGATAGATAGATAGATAGATATACATTTCTATCTAAAGGAAAATGATGAATACACACTCTTTTTTGCCTCTAGAAGTTCTTGTTCTATGACTGTTATCTCCTTTTATTTCATTAGGGAAGAGGAAGAGAAGTGGAGAAGGTACAAACAGCATCTTCTTGAGGTGACTTGCCATTGGACAAATCAAGAAAAGCACTAAATTAAATAAATAAACAAATATTTTTTTTTAAAAAAAGCACTGATGTATAAGTCCTTCTCTTTCTTCCCTGGATTTGGAGCTGACAGTTTTACATAAATTCCATACAATATGCTGAGGTTTACTTCCTTATGGGTTTTTCCTAGGCTCCCCTTGCCATACTTTGAGATGCTTGCTTTTCTTAGCTAGCTTTAAGGGCTGGATGTGAATTTCAGGATTTTTTTTAAACATTAAATAAAAAGTAAACAACTTCTATCACGTTAGCAAAATTTCATAAAAAAGGCTATATTATCCTGGCATTTATGTGTGAATATTACATAAAGTCTTTTCCGGCTCTGAGAGTCCATTACCACATTTACTACTGACATCAGTAAGGAAAGGATTGTTTTCCTCAGGGCTCCTTACAACTACTGCCTCATTTGAAAAAAAGGAAGTTTTAATAATTATATGTTCATAGGAAATTGCAAAAATATTAGAGTTTCCCCCAATGGTTACATTTCACCCCGTTTCATCCAGTTTCCCCCAGTGGTTACATATGTACAAAATCAAAACCAGGAAGCTGATATTAGTACAGTGTCTGTGTGTGTGTGTGTGTGTGTGTGTGTGTGTGTGTGTATTTCTATGTCTTTTAATCATGTGTGTTCACTCCTCTAACCACTACAATCAAGATACAAACTAGTCCATCACCACAAAGATCTCACTTACGTTCCCCTTTCTGGTCACACCCAATTCCGCTCCCTCCCATCACCTCCACCCCAAATCCCTGGCAACAACTAATCTGTTCTCTACCTCTGTAATTTTGTCATTTCAAGATTGTTATGCAAATGGAATCGAACAGTACACAACCTTTGAGACTGGCTTTTTGACTTAGCATACGACCATTAAGGTCCATCCAAGTAGTTCCATGTATCAATAGTTTATTATTATTGTTGAGTAGTGGCTATTGTATGGATGCAAGAATTGTGTATTTTTATAAAACATGCCATTAGATTTTGTGATCAATGAGTCAATATCAAAATATATACAGCTGTATATAATATGTGTCTGTATGTATTCAAAAGATGAGGAAATTTATCTTGAGGAAATGTTTTTAATCTTTATACCATTAGCCTTAAAATTTTTTATTTCCTGCAATATTGCTGATTCCAACCCATTATCCACAATCCAAAAATACACTGGGGGAGGTTGGTATTTTAAGCAGTGTAAAACAGTGTTGTGGTAACTAGGAAATGAGCATTTAATTAGAACACCATCACAGACTCCAAATCATAAGGCAATGATACAATGAATCCATAATGCAAAGCTTCTGAGACTACAAAAATAAATAGTAGAGAATTTACAAGTACAATTTGCGGCTTTGGGGATACAAACACGCAATTCAGTTCTCGCTTCCATTCCCAAGTCAGGCTGAGCTAAGGTTGCTATGGAAATTGTTACTCTGAGAGTCAACGATAAAGATCTTAGGTAACTTTAGATAATGGATTTTAAAGAAAGGTTCCAGTGCATTTACTCAATCTCTGACCAAGTTGAAGTTGTCAGCGAAGATAAACAGTTTGGTAAACTCTACCAAGAAAGACACAGAAAATCAAAAAATCAGCCTATTCCACCCAAAAATAAACTTGCTGGGCATCAGTCCAAGAAAATCCATTCAGATATAATAAATATTGCTGCAAACATTTTCTGTTTGTAAGAAGAAATATAACTGTTTGGTACTTGGAAAGAAGTTTTCCATTCCTAGCTCACCAAAGTGAGCTGGTCCAGTGGGAACTATGATGGCATGGGATGGGGTAGACCAAAGAAATTTGTAAGACACAAGAACCAGGTCTCCAGGGTCATCAATAACAGCACAGATAATATTCAACTATGTTAAGACTATAATAAAACCTATCATAAATGTACTCCAATCACACCAGGGGATTCCAAAAATTGGCCTCAGTTTCAAAGACACATAAAACCACTCTGGTGATTTTTTAAAAAGTTCCAAGTAAAATATTGGACAAAGTTAAGCTTTAGGAACATTGAGATTTTTTTTAAGATTTATTTACTTATTTGAGGGGGAGGGCAGAGGAGAGAGAGTCTTAGGCAGACTCCTTGCTGAGCACACAGCCTGATGCAGCGCTGGACAAGGGACTCGATCTCACTACTCTGAGATCACAACCTAAGCAGAAACCAAGAGTCAGATGTTTAAAGAACTGCACCACCCGGGGGCCCCAAGAACACTGAGATTTTTTTAATTCTTTTGCAGTTAGTGTACTCACTTCAATGCCATGTTTCTCTCCAGCCTTTGATATGGGCCCCAGCAAAGTCAACACCAGTAATTGCACAGGGTATTAAAACAGCACCCACGAACCACAACAATCCTCAGAGAAAACCCAGGGAATGGAGAGCAGTTCCTTCATTATCCAATGAAGGACATACCTGATTGGTTTCATTTTTTTTATCATTATCACCCAAAGAAATACAGGTGAAAATACTGATGCCAAAATATTAGCAAAGACAATCCCTTGCCTTGTAGAAGATAGCAATTTTAAGTGAAGATCTAAATACTAAGAGTAGATGAAATGAGCACATATATTTACATGAATAAATTTCTGTCAATCCTGAGAGAAACTGACCTCTTTGCTCTTAAGTTAATTTAACATGCAGCTGGGTCTGCCCACAATGACCTTCTTTTGGGTCTCACATGTCTCCAACCCTAACCCCATTCCTGTCAGCTTCCCTCTTTCTATCAGACTCATGGAATGAGTTAATAAGAAGCAGCAACACAACTAGTTATTTCCCAGGAGGCAGAAGTACTGCCCTTGCCTCAACTTCAAAAACAGACCTTGACTACATTTGAGAACAAAATCTGAATCATTGCCACCTTCATGGGCAGCAGTAATTTAGAGGAAGATCAGTTACTCTGGGCTTCTATTTTTCATAAATCAGATTCAATCTTCATATCTTAAACTATGATAGGATTACCAGAGTTCTTTTTTTTTTAAGGTTTTATTTATTTATTTGACACAGAGAGAGAGAGATCACAAGTAGGCAGAGAGGCAGGCAGAGAGAGAGGAGGAAGCAGGATCCCTGCTGAGCAGACAGCCTGATGCAGGCCTTGATCCCAGGACCCTGAGATCATGACCCAAGCTGAAGGCAGAGGCTTTAACCCACTGACCCAAGCTGAAGGCAGATGCTTTAACCCACTAACCCAATACACCCAGTATTACCAGAGTTCTGAGCACTGTAAGACCTCTGAAATGTTTTCTAGGTGAAAAGAAAATATTTACATATCACACAAGAAGAAATTTATGACTTAAATAACTGAAATTTATTTGGGCATGATTTAAATAATGAATTGACCGACCTGTCATTATGTAGCTAAATGGAGCTGATGATGACAAAAGTCCTGTCTGAAATGAAGAAATACCAGTGTGAATATATGAATATCAAATTAGAAAATTAAAATGGAAATTTCTGGCATACTCATTTTTGAAACTGAAAAAAATACATGTATAAATCTATTCAGTAGTTTTTTAGAAGCTAAATCTTTTTAATCTTCCATAAAATGAAATAAATAAAATCAAGATCATAGAATTATAGTTAAGCATTTTTAACAAATGTGCCACATTCATTCTGTTCTTTTTTCTTTTTTTGTATTGTGTTTCCTTTTGTCAATGTTGAAACTATTCAACATTGGCTATTTTGATACTGCGTTGTGGTCCCCTTTCCTGCCTCTTTTTAATGAAAAGTAAATAAAAGACTGTAAACGGGATTGGAGTTCACCAGGTGACAGGACTAAAGACCAAATGCTGGCCATCTGTTGTGGCAAAACAGCCAACCCTATCTAGAATTGGAATGGTCTCTCCTTCGAGGCTCCAGGGGCAAGTGGAGTGGCCAGCACCTGCTGTTGGGTTTGAGAAGTCTGCTCAGGAGAAGAGGATCAGCACATGGCTCTGAGGCTTTTCCCATATGCAGCTGCCAGAATCCAGAGGTGCTTCTGGAGGAAGATGAAAGGCAGGAGTGGAGGGCAGGAGAGGCACATTGTAGTATCACCTATGCAGAAAATGATATCCACCTCCGTGTAAGAGACCAAGGCATTAACTAATGTGAATATGTGTGTGCCTGTGTCTGGTTACTTAATCAATAGAGGCCAAATAATCTAAAATAATAAGTCTTTGTGGACAAGAATTTGGGCTTGATGAAAATTAGAAAGCTAATACAAAGGCAAATAAAATTTATAGCCTGAGCTATAAATTTATGTATTGTCATATTGTTTGTGCAGAGCTGTCACCAACATGAGTAGAATCATGCTGTTACTAAATAATCATCACATTGGTGAAAATTTGTAGACTACTAGAATAATTTTTCCAAGTCATACAATGTTACCTCAATAGTTACCATTAAATTAGGGACACATTTCTTACCCACTCCTTACTTTGAAAATTAATAGGATCAGAGATTTTTAAAAATTTCTTCGGAAAACATGTAGTGAATGACATACAATTAAGTCAAAGTTTTTACAATGTTTTTCTGTTAACATTACATTATAATTAACTTACTGTTTCAACATTATTACTGTATTAGTTACTAGCCCATTGCTCAAAATGCTGTTATAGGTTTTTTAACAGGAGAAAATCAACTTTAATAGCATGCATACAGGGAATCCACCCAGACATGGAAATTTGAAAGACAGTGAGGCAACGTGATGCTTATATGAGCTAAGGAGAAGGGTAAGGGATCTCAGGATCCAAAGGGGAGAAAGACCACTAGCAGGAAGGTGAAAGGAGATGTTCAGAAAATGCAGGTTGCCCTATGATGGAGGTAAGTTCCTTAGGTAAAGAGGAATCTCTGTTAATAGCTCTATTCCTGGTACTAGCAGGCAGTTGAGAGGAGGTATAGAGACTTTTCTGAATCTGCTGGGTTTGGATTGCTTTTAACTAAAAAATGTTTATGCCAAGTAAGTACTATGTGGAGGTCCTTATAAGACTCATAAGATTTTGTTCTTCTAACTCTACTAATAACCTCTGGTTCCCCAAAAGTGGTTTTAATTTAAAGTTGGTTAAATGGAGAAATCCAGGGAACATATATAAGAAAACATTGGTCTTGAATGTATCATGAGAGCTTAAATAAGGAGACAGTCTTATTTGTGTTCTTCCACACTTTTCCACACTAAACAAAAACATATAAAAAGGCACTACTCTTCCGTGCTTTACTATCTGCCATACTATTTACAGCATGCATCCTATATCTCCATGTACAGATTGCACTTCAGCAGCCAACAATCAGAGTCCCCACATAAATCAACTGAAGAAGCCAAGACAAATGACTTTGACAAGGTTTAAAATACATCTCCAAATAGATACATTCCTGGAAAGTGTATGAGTACAGAGTTGCAGAGTAATTCCCAGAGTTGCCATGAACATGATGACGCCTTGGCATCCATAATAATGACTATGCCTTGGCATCCCATGACTCTGCCCTAGCCCAGATGCCTTCTGTCATGCTAGCACCATCAAGAAGAACTACAGACATAAAGAAAAAGAAAATGTACACAGATGCATGAGTTTGGACTCATAATTACTCCCTGCCCTGCCCCATCAAACCTGAGTTCATTAGCAGCAAGGAGGCATGAACACTGAAGCCTTAAGAAACATGTCAGTAAGGGGCACCTGGGTGGTTCAGAGGGTTAAGCCTCTGCCTTCAGCTCAGGTCATGATCTCAGGGTACTAAGATCAAACTCCACATCAGGCTCTCTGCTCAGCAGGGAGCCTACTTCCCATTCTTTCTCTGCCTGCCTTTCTGCCTCTTTGTGATCTGTGTGTGTGTGTAAAATAAATAAATAAAATCTTAAAAAAAATATCAGTGAACCCCAAACACAATACCTCAAAGTCACATACATGACATGAAAGGGAAAAGTACAAACTTCCTCAATGTACTACTTATGTACCAGAAAGCCTTCTTCAGTGAATTCATATCGAAATGTCCCTTCCATCACAGCTATGTAACACATTCTTACTTATTTAGATTTGACATTTAGAAGCATTAAAGAGAGGGAAAGGCTAGGCAGAAAGAAGAAAAATAAAAAGAGAAATAAAGAAAAACAGACACCAGAGAAGTCACAGAAAAAAGTTAAAGCCCTCCCAAATTGAATTCTCTGAGCTGTGTGTGTGTGTGTGTGTGTGTGCGCGCGCGCGCGCGCACGTGCGCACGCATGTGCACATGTGCATGTGTTTTAATTTATTTTAAAAAGAAAATGAAGAGAAGACTGTCATTAACCCACCCCTGCATTCCTTCTGGCTTTGTAATACAGTGGGCATGGCAAACATACTGAAATGTCATTTTAAGTAGTTCCCTTCTTCTATGGTCTTGGAGATTTCTGTATTACTACCAGTCTACTTGTTTACTTCCAAGATCAACTTGGACACCCATAGAGGCATTACCTCTCCTAGACTAAATCCTCAAGAAATAATTCAAGAAAGATACCTGTTCCTCCTGAATGAAGTGCAGAATGAACTGGATATCACTCTTCTGGTCAAAAGCCTTTATGCAAAGTACAACAGATTGTTGAGGAGTAAAACATAACCAGATTATTCACAACACAAGTCTTTCTACCAGTAACAGAACAATCACTTCATGAAGTGCAGCTAACAAGAGGGGAAAATATAAAATGCAGTTACTCCCATTATATTCATTATATTTCTTAAAGATACAAGAAATGCCCTTCACTCTTGAAACTGAAGTTTTATCTGAGTATTGCAAGCAACACTAAAGAATGTGCAAGAAGTTACTTACAAAGCCAAAGTGGTTGTTTGCCTGACAAAAGTCACACTTCACTAGGGGCTAAGTGCTAGATAAAAGAGTATGAAAAATCTGAGAAGTTTCAAGGATAGGGCTCAGAACTGAGTATAGCCTGGCACAGGAACTGAAGGTCAGAGTGAAAGATAAAGTGGAAGTCAGGGCATAGGATAATGGTGATGGAGCATGGAAAACTGAAAGAAGAAACAAGAGAGATGGTAAAGTGGGATCCAGGTGAGAACAGAAAGGATGAAGAATGATACAGATATGAGGAAGGAAAATGAATACTGAAAAGATGGAGACACTATATGAAGGAGAAGTAGTGTCCCGGGAAGTGGAGTTGAACCTTCAGTATGTGGGCATTCTTTAGGAATACAAAGTCAGCCCACAATGAGCCCATAGGCAATGAAAATGGATAACAAAGTATAATCTGTTGTCAGCTAACCTTAAAGCACCAACTTGGGTCTTCTACTATTTTGAGGCCATTATCAAAAACAATCTGATTTTTTAAAATCTGTGGAGAAAATATTCCTTTTTTAAAGAAGTGCATCATGCCTTCATTCAAGTAGAATTAAGCAAAAGGACTCTCCCCTGGTTCTTCGCAAATCCCTAGATGGTAGAGTCACACCATCCCTCTGAAATGTGAAAGCCCTTTGAATCACCTCTCTCAAGTCCTGAATATTAAATTTGTGTGCATGACTAATTTGCTCATAATTTCATATCTTAGATTACTTTGTCTGGGACCTAATAAATTTAACATGGAATTCAGTTCAGAATATAATAGTTTTAAGAGTATAAGCTTTGGGGAGTCAGACAGATAACTCAATAGTCCTCAGCCATGGACACTTATCGCCTGTGTGACATAAAAAGTTATTGCTCTCCCCAGGCCTCTGCTTCCTTGGGTTAACAATACCTACCTAGCACAGGATTGTGGGGGTTGAGGAGAATAAGAATAATGTGCCCAGCTCATAGTACACACCTGTTACAGAGCAGCTGCCATTACTGTGTGTGCTTTTGCTCAATGAAATAACATATAAAATAAGTTTTTATATTTTATATGAATGACATAAGAACACATTAAAAATAAATATAAATATATTCCTAAATTTATACAACATTAACCTTAAGGCCCTAAAATAAAATAATTATTTGAGGAGATAAATAATTAGATGAAAACAATTACACACATTATATAAATACAAAAAAGAATGAAGCACAATGTGAATAGTGACCATTTCCAGGTAATGGGATTAAAAGTAAATTTTATTATCTGCTTTTGTTTATCTGTCATTTCCAAAATTTCTACACTCAAAATGAATTTATTATTTTTTAGTTATTCAGATACTTAATATATTTGAATATACTTTATCTGTAGTAAATGTAGTATATATGTTCATATACAACATATGTTATTAACATATATACATATTCAACATATATAATATAAAGTATATATGTTCATATACAACATATAAAATATAAATACAGTATATATGTTTATATATTACATATAAAATATAATAATATTTAAAAGAAGATGTGGTATGGGGCATTCAGTCAGTCTAGCAACTGTTTTGGCTCAGGTCATGATCCCAGAGCCCTGGGATGGAGCCCTATGTTGGGATCCCTGCTAAGGGGAGTCTGCTTCTCCCTCTCCCTCTGCCTCTCTCTCCATTCGTGTTCTCTATCTTTCTCTATCTCAAACAAATAAATAAAAACTTAAAAAAAAGATGTGGTACACACAAATGAATATTACTCATCTAGCAAAAAATGAAATCTTGCCATTTGCAATGATGTGGATGGAACTACAGAGTATTACGCTAAGTGAAATAAGTCAGAGAAAGACATGCCATATGATTTCACTTATATGTAAAATTTAAGAAGCAAAACAAATAAACATAGGGGAAGGGAAGGAAAAATAAAGTAAGAGGAAAACAGAGGGAAGCAAACTGTAAGAGGCTCTTAACTCTAGGGAACAAAGTGAGGGTTACTGGAGGGACGGGTGGGAGGATGGGATAACTGGGTGATGGACATTAAGGATGGCACTTGATGTAGTGAGCATGGTATGTTGTATGCAACTGAGGAATCATTAATTCTGCCTCTGGAACTAAAATAATATACTATATGTTAATCAAATTGAATTGAAATTAAAAAATTTAAAAATATAATATTTAGGTTATTCATTTTATAACCTGGGAAAAAAATTTTTAAAGCTAGCTCTTTTCAGTTTTCAGGCTATTGTCTCAAGCAGTGCAAATACTTTTGGGGTTGTCTCTGGCCTTGGAAGGAAGAAATCACTTTAAGTTCTGTAAGGGCTTTATCCCAACTCCATGACCCAGGACAACTTTAAAGTCTCTTTTTGTCTTATATGGTGAGGAAAAGAAAATAATATCACCACTTTTTCATACCTGCACACACAAACCACTGAATCCAATTAAAACTGGCTATTCTATTTTTTAATTTTTAAAAATATTTTATTTATTTATTTGTTTGTTTTGTTGTTGTTGTTTGTTTATTTGACAGAGAGAGCGCACACGCAGGGGGAATGGCAGGCAGAGGGAGAGGAGGAGGCAGGCTCCTCAAGAGCAGGGGGAGCCTGATGTGGGACTCAATCCTAGCACCACAGGATCATGACCTGAGCCAAAGGCAGTTGCTACCCAAGCACCCTGTAACTGGTTATTTTAAATCAAAAATTTGTTCAGATAAAATTAGAGCTTTATAACCAAATCAGACTTTTTTAAAGATTTATTTGAAAGAGTGAGAGAGCATGTGAACATATGGAGGGGAGGGGCCAACAGAGAGGGAGAGAATCTCAGGCCAACCCCTCACTGAGCGCAGAGCCTGAACTTGATCCCATGACTGGAGGTCATGACCTGAGCAGAAACCAAGAATTGGATATTAACGAAATGCAGTACCCAGGTGCTCCTCTAAGTGAGTAAGACTTTAAATTTTGATTTGTTTTCCCAAAGAGTTTTACTTGTTCACAACATCTGTGCATACAGGTTAGGGTGGCTTCTACACTATATAGGATGGAGCTCTAGGGACCAGGAAGGGATCCAGGATACAGCTCATAAGCTCAGGACATGCAGGTGACAATTGTTTCTGTCTTTCATCTTCCACTCCCCTCCAGGCAAATTAATATACCCACAACATGATTTGATTACTGGGTATGGGCTTTGGTCAGGACTTTTAGCCACATCTAGACTCTAGACCACAGGACATCATGATAGGTTATAATCTAAGAGCAAATCTCAGCTGTTTAATCTCATAATATATCATCACAAACAGAAGGAATTTAAGTGAGTTAACAGGACATATTTTTCTCTTCTAAGAGTCAGGCTTGACATATACCAAACACTACTGAGAGTAAACTGATACACTGGGTAATGTGAGAGAGCAGTAAAATAAAACAGAACAAAATGGAAGCAGAACTGCTTTCAGACAATAACCTGTTCTGCTTTTTTCTTTTTCTTGTTTTCTATAGACTTAAATAATCTCTTAAGTGGAACAAAGTTACAGCCTGTCACATTAAGTAGTAAAGTGATAAGATGAGGCTTATTATGCTCATGACATAGAACCTGCTCAGTCTTACTGGCTGGTTCTCCACAATGAGAAAATCTCCAAAGCAGCAAACATTTTAAAGCTATTACAATTTAATGTCTGCCAAGGGAAAGTGATGGTTCTGAGCAAATATAAAGATCATTAACCCAAGACTTAACAACCATTCATTTATCTAAAAATATTTGTCAGTCAATATTATTGAATTTCCACTTTGTGAAGACACAAAGTGTGATGCCAAGAGAAGCTTATAATTTAACAGAAGAAAAGGAACACATATTAATACATTTAAGAGCACAAACAACAGAAACATACAAATAAAACTGTCCCAAATTATAGTAAAATCCTTCTTCTTAAGTCACAGTTTAATCCAATGTTTTCCAAAATGCATTTGTGAACTACTAGTGCAGTAAGATACTCTTCAGGAGAACAAAATACATCCTTGATCAAGTAAGTTTTAGAAACAGTTAAAAACCACAATCTCAAGCACATTAAAGAATGGAAAACTTAGAACAATGTCTAATATAACATTTCTCAAATTTATTTCATCACAGAAGCCTTCTTTGGTCTTATGATTATTAACATCTACAATCATTCATTTTATGTGCCAGTTTGGCTGAGCTATTACTTAATTAAAACTAATCTTTGGGGTAATTCCCAGTAGTGCAATTGCAGGGTCATAGGGTAGCTCTATTTTAATTTTTTAAAGAATCTCCACACTGTTTTCCAAAGCGGCTGCACCAGTTTACATTCCCACCAACAAAAGATACGGATGTAGTGAAAAGAAGGGCCATATGCACCCCAATGTTCATCGCAGCAATGGCCACAATCGCCAAACTGTGGAAAGAGCCAAGGTGCCCATCAACAGAAGATGTGGTACATATATACAATGGAATACTATGCCTCCATCAGAAAGGACGAATATCCAACTTTTGCAGCAACATGGACTGGACTGGAAGAGATTATGCTGAGTGAAATAAGCCAAGAAGAGAAAGTCAAGTATCGCATGGTCTCACTTACTTGCGGTGCATGAGGGGTAAACTGGAGGACAGTGGGAGAAGGAAAGTAAATGTGAACTAGGGTAATCTAGGGAGGGAAACGAAACAACAGAGACTTTGGACACAGAAACAAACTGAGGGACTTGGAGGGAGGGGGGTGGAGGGATGGAAGAGCCTGGTGGTGGGTACTGGGGACACCTAAAGCGTGGAGCACTGGGTGTGGGGAATGGGGAATGAATCTTGGACACTGGAAAAAAAAATTTTAGTAACAATAAAAAAAGTAATTAATTAATTAATTAATTTAAAAAAACCTAATCTTTATGTTGCTGTGAAGGTAGTCTGTAGAACTCATTAAATCTATAATTAGGTGACACTGAGTGTAAGATTATCCTCAGAAATGTGGGTGGGCTTCATCCAATCAGTTGAAAAGCCTTATGAACAAAACTGAGGATCCCCTGAGGAAGAAACTCTACCTCAAGACTACAGCATCAACTCCTGTCCAGCAGTTTCCAGTTTGCCTGCCTGCCTGCATTAGGGATTTCAGGCTTGGCAGCCTCCACATCACATAAACCAAGGCCCTAAAATAAATAAATTCAATAAGTAGGTAAAGAAAATGTAGTGATGATATTTAAGTGAATTAAATAAATAAATGTACCTGCATGTGTGTGTATATATGTTTTTATTGCTGGTCTGTTTCTCTGGTGGACCTCTGACTAAGTAAAACAACCTAGGAAAAAATGTTTCACATAATTTTCTTCACAGTACACAATGTATTCCCTTCTTCTACAACAGTAATAGCCTATCTCCACAGCATAACTGTAATCACACACCAGGAGCTGTATGTATGTCAGAACTCCACATAATTTAAGGAGTATAATAAATATTGTTAGTTGCTGCTCAGCATATTTCCAACCAGCACACACAATCACACACAAGTTGGAATTGCTAAAGTCCTAAAAGCGGACCTTGATTGGCCTAAATTGAACACTGTAATCTCTTCCCCTTTGTCACTGTGACTTGTCTAAGTATGGTGATAACAAGAGGTTTAACTCAATTAATGTGCAGACATCCCCCTGGCTAGACTGACTGGTTCTGCTTATTAAGCCTACTGGACTGGGTGAGGAAGACTGGTTGCCAACATCAGGACTAAAACTGGTGCATTTTGCTATCATGAGGGATGCTAACATGAGGACAAAGGCAATACATGTAGGAAGAGGAGCAAAGTTGAAAGAAATGACGAGAAATAAATCTGAGCCCAAGTCAAACCACATGTAAAATCTGAACAGTCTCTGTTCTTTAGTTACTTGATCCAGTAAATCCATTATTTAAGATGATCTGAGTTGGGATTCTTTTGGTGCTTCAATATGTATTTGTTAAATTATACTTGCACATTACAGCATCCTAACTAATGAAAGGAAACATAAAAGAGGTAAAAACTAGGAATATAAAAATACAGAAAGCCCTATTTGGCGATATAGATAAACTGGGAAGGACAGCAAAAGAGGGGAATGAAAGTCTGTGAAATAATTAAGCCAATACAAGCCTCATGTTAGCCAACTGTTCTGAGCATATGTAAGAATATGTGTGTATGGATGAACCCTGAACATCCTTAGACAGCTCCTTAAACATCTTAGAAACTTTGATGAAAGCTATGGTCAGTTGCTTCAGAAAAATGCTTATAGCATATAAAATGTAGCTTGGAATTTCAGAAGCTTCATGTGGTCCTAAAACATAGGAACAGAGGTCTATGGACTGAAGTTAGGAATCCCTGCTCTACATAATGATAGGAAAAACCATCAACAGTGATGGCTCTTTATAAACAGAGATAGAAGAAAAAAATTAAAAACATGGTTATGTTTGGCCGAACACAGGTTATACAAATTATAATTATTTGTGAGAACCATTTACTTCTGGGATTGATAACATTACTCACATGATTATGATATATACGCCAATAGAAGTTTTATGGTAAGTTGTATTAACATGAGTAAACTTCGTCCATGAATGCTCAGCATCTCAAAGCACAAAAAGCTCGGTCATCTTACTGCTTTAAGAAAGGCAAAGGAGGATGGTTCATTCAGTTAAGCATCTGCCTTTGTCTGAGGTCAAAATCCCAGGGTCCTCTCTGATCAAGCCTCACTTGGGCTCCCTGCTCAGCAGGGAGTCTGCTTCTTCCCTCCCACACGCCCCAATCATGCTCTTTCTGTTTCTCAGATAAATAATTTTTTTTTTCTCAAAAGCCAGGGGAAAATTTGTGATCAACAGATTCACAGGCAGTTCAGAGGTTTAAACTGTGAGATTAGTGAACCTGTTTGCGGGGCAGAACTCAACCCTGACTTTTAATGGAAGAATCAGGATAAGAACCAGATGGAAGGGGCCCAAGTAGAAGCTGTTTGAAAGGAATAAAGAAATAGCAGTGTTGACTCATGTCAGAGAAGAGAGACCAAGAAAGAAAGCAAAGATTACAGCATTAATTGCTACTAAGGTGCGCAGCCCGTCAACACAGGCTTAGATGTAGGCAGGTGAACAAAAGAAATAAGACACTGTCGCAATTCTCCCTGTTGGTAATGAAAACTTCTGCCATTTCTATCAACAATAAAAATATTTTTTCTTAGCAGCTAAACTTAACTTGCCAGCCTACCACTGTAGTCAGCAAAATTATTAGGGTAAGGGAAAAAAAGAGAAGAATATTTATTCAATGCAAATCTGGTATTATTGGCATTTATTAGAATTAAAAATAAACATCCAAGACATCTCTCCTATAAATACATTTTTGAGTCAATAGTGTCAATAAGAAAATGGGCTTGGTCTCATGACATGTGGTGGCACAAAACATCTCCATGTAATCTTTCCACTTCTTAAGTACTGTTGAATATTGAGGTATCATATGAATCAATTTATCTGCTCAAATATTCCAATTCCCTGGAGTTAGGAAGAACAAATAAAGGTGATTTATTTTATGTTATAGGTTTTCTTTTTTTAAATTAAAGTATAATTGACATATAATATCCTATTAATTTTAGGGGTATATCATAGTGGTTTGATATTTTTATACATTACAAAATGATCCTCACTGTAAATCTAGATACGATGTCACTATACAAAATCATACAATATCACTGACTATATTCCCTATGCTGTACATCACATCTCCATGACTTACTTATTTTCTAACTGAAAATTTGTACCTCTTTACCTCCTTCACTTTTTTTCCATACCCATCCCACCGTCTGGAAACCACCACTTTATTTTCTATATTTGTGAGTCTATTTGTTTAGTTCATTTTGTGTTTTAGATTCCACACGTAAGTGAAATCATGTGGCATTTATATTTTTCTGTCAGATTTATTTCATTTGGTTTAGTACCTTCTAGGTCCACACATGTCATGAATAACAAGACTGCATTCTTTTTATGGTTGAGTAATATTCCACTGTATATTTAAATATATATACACCACTCCTCTTTATCCATTCATCTACTGAGTGACACTTTGGTTACTTTTGTATCTTGGAATATATTGTAAATAATGCTTCAGTGAACAGAGGTGTGCAGATATCTCTTCAAACTGGTGTTTACATCATGTTATATTGTAATGTAGACAGCCTTTTTAAAGTGGGTGGAGCACAGCATTTTGACCAGTTTCTTCAACTACTTGTATAAAAATGAAAATCTTAGTTCCAAATTACTCACAAACAGGAACAGAATGCACTCTGACATGCATGCTATGATCTTAAATGTGATCTCAATACATTTAGGGATTGAAGTTTTTTACATAGCAAACAAATATTGTCCAAAATGTGAAAGAAATCAAGTATAAAATATTATCCAATCTTTAATAGTTTTGTTCATTTTAATTTTTGGACTGTATCCTCTGCAAAAAAAAAAAAAGCAAACATAAGACACAAGATGTAACAGTTTGTTGGAGATAAGAAATTTTGTATTCTGAACTAAGGAAGCTTTTGGAGGATGAGCCAGTACTAGTTTGGGCCCAGGTTTCTGCAAACGGCATGTGTGAGGAAAAGAAGTGTGTCACAGAGACAGAGTGCAGAGATCAAGGTTCTGGTCCCATTTGTACTACTAACCAGATCTGAAGTGCTGAGGAAGGCATGTGCCCTCTTTGTGCTTCAGTTTCTTCACCTGAACAAAGAAACACTGCACTCGTTGATTTCTAAGGTACTATCCATTCTACATTGCAGCAAATATAAGTCAAAATCTTATAAATGATATAAATGTACACACATCGTGGTCAGGTAGATACAGACACAGGAAACACAGTATCTTCCAGGTTCTCAAAACTTGACATTTGACATATTACCCCCATTTTTGAACACAGAAGGGAACCATTATCTTTGGACCTCTCATCTCTCCTGTCCTCACCTCTAACATGCTTTGCTGTCTAAGCACAAAAGTCCAGGGAGAGCTTCTTCTACAAGATTCAAAGTTTCACACATTCTAGAACATTCCCAGTTGCATGATCTACAGTGGCATTATATTTTTACAAGAATTTTGAAAAATGACTTGGGATGTTCAGTCTCATATATATATTACATATATTCATATATGTATGAATTTATAGGTGATAAAATATGAATTTATAGGTGATAAAATAATAACTTACAAATCTTCCTTACAGAACTATAAATAATATATGTAGATACTATTCCCACCAGGAGGTGGAGCTTCATTACTCTTTTCCAAGGGTGGGTTAGACTTAGTGACCTAGTTCCAAAGACTAGATAGAAAAGGGAAGGGTATAAACAGTAACTGTATATGGAAAAACCTGGCAAACTAAGTAATGAAGGCTACTGTCACCAGTGATATCATGTACCCCTGATACAATGTGACAAGAAAGGCACGTCACATCTCTGATATTCATTCCAAAATTGTATAATCCCAGTTAATCATGTGGGAAAACAACAGGCAAATTCAGAAAGTGGGGCACTGTGCAGGACACCTGCCAGTACCCCCCAAGACTGTCATGGTCATGAAAAGCAAGGAAAGATTGAGAAGCTGTCACATATCAGAGAAGGCAGGGAAAACATGACAGCTAAAACCAATGTCGCTGTCTGGATAAGATCCTGAGAGAGAGAGAGGACATCAGTGCAAAAGCTGCTGAAATCTAAATAAAGTCTACAGTTAGAGTTTAAAAAAATTATTATTATTCAAATTAAAAATATATATCATCACACTATGTGCACAGCTTTTTGTGTTTAATACAGCCATATAATTTACCTTTTTTTAATCTTTGCAATAATCCTGTGAGAAATGCACTGGTATTTTCCTCTTACAGATGAAGAAAGTGAAGCTCGTTATGGTTTAAAACATTTATTAACAATAAACAGCTAATAGGTACCTGACAGTTCATAGAAGCTACTAAAGAAATCCATGATGAACCAGAAGACAATCTGTATTTTATCATTTAGGTACCATATGAGAAAAATAAAATTTTAGGTGGGATTAATAGTGACATCATTTAAATATAAGAAGTCTCTTCATTGTGACATGTTTTTCTTTACTGCATACACAGACTATAGATGCTTTAAAATACTCCTTACTGTATATATTTTTCAATACCATCAAGTGATTTCCAGGACTCTATTCTTTATTTCTGAATCACAGTTAAGTTGCAATAATTCTGGGTCTGTGTATTTAACTTTCCATTGAAGAATGCACTATTCTGAATAAAAAATTAATGAATCCATGACAAAGAGTTAAAGTTAGTGCAAATAAGATCTCAAAGCTACAAAATGATTACTATTTTCTAATTTTAACATCCTTCTTATAAGCAAAGAACTGTACGAATTATACAAAAGACCCACCTACAGGAACTATTTTAAACTACCCCAATAATTCTTTTGTTTGCAGGTTAAAAAAAAAAAACAACAACAAACCTGCAGTCATACCAAACATTCTTTTCAGTATGTGAAATACAAAGACTAGTCAAATATTTACAAATACTAAGGTCTCTTTTCTTGGATCACCTCATGCTCATGTGAAGCCATGCAATAAACATCCACTATTTCAGTTTTGTGTGTTAGCTCTTTATTAGCCTAAGAAACATGAAACTTATTCTGAGAATTTGCAATTTACATATGAAACTGACACCAACTACCAAAGCAGGCAAAAGAACCTAGAGCTAAAGAACACTGTAGAGGTTAATAAATTCAATAAGACCAAGTAAAATGATGGTAAATCAGCCCTCAACAAATCATAAGCATCACAGGTTTCTCAAGAAAATTGTATTTGGAGTAGCAGGTGAAACTGTGGTCTCAGATCCAGAAGAAGACTGGGTTCTCAATCCTGAGAAAGGTACCCAAGTGACTGTGTTGTGCCAGAATGCTGATCCAAGTCCTGATGGAAACATATGATACTCAAGATGGGCCAAGTTTTATTTTTTAATAGCTGAGCTTCCAGCTGGCAACAAAAAAATCCTGTGCCAGCTGCTGAGGAAATAATGTGCTGGGAGCTGGCAGGCACCAGCCCCTGGAAAGCTAACAGGTTTGGATACTCAGGGGATACCAAGATGCTAGTGCCTAGATGGCAGGAAAGAGGGAGAAAGAGTGTCACCACAGAAAAAATATCCCAGGCCAGGGTCCATCAAGGCATAGTGTGCTCAGAAGTCCTCTTACATATATAATGAGAGCAACTCAGAATCAGCTCCAGCCATCCTAGATAAACCAAATGCGGAGTCGACAGTCCCTGTGAAGTCAGGCTTTGGACTATATCCTCCAACACCTGGCAGAAAAACCATGGTGGGCATTTTGGAAAGGAAAGCACAACATTTTCCTCAAATTCTGCCTGCCACATTAGTATAGATGAACTCGGGTTAGTTTCTGAGACATAGAAGCAGACTCTGAGGTTATGACCAAAGTAAGATAGTTATCAAAGTGGGGAAGAAGGGTATGGTGTCTTACCTTGGGCTCCCAGAACAAAATAGCATAGACTAGGTGGCTTCAACAACAGAAATGTATTTCCTCACAATTTCTGGAAGCTAAATGTTTAACATCAGGGTCTAGCATGATTGGGTTCTGGTGAGAATTCTCTTCCTGCATTTCAGACATCTTCCTTCTTCTTGCTTCCTCAGGTGGCACAGAGACAGAGACAGAGAGTATGGGTACAGATCCCATGAGGAGGCCCCCACCCTCATGACTTTGTTTAATTTTAATTATCTCCAATATTGACATGTAGGGAGTTAGGGCCTGGACCTAGGAATTTTTTTGGGGAAACAGATATTCAGTTCATAACAAAGGTAGATACAAGAAAAATGGGAGGGACTCGGGCTTTGGTGGGACAATGGGAGCATGGAGAAATCACGCAGGGACAGAGAGGCACTTGTGGGTTGAGGTGTAAATGGACCCTAAAAACCAGAGTGAAGAGTGGCCTGCCCTCTGTCCTTCAGCCTGTCTCTGCCCCTCTTCCTCTACACGCAGTTTTTCTTTCACCATACTCCCTGGTCACTGGAGATACACAAATTTCCCAGAATAATTATTTCAACAGTGCATACAAGTCATGAACATAAAGTTAATGACCCCACTTGGAAGTTACATCAAGGAATTATATTTCTGATTAAAGCATTAGACATCTCAATAGATGGTTTTAAAATAACAATCCCAAATAAAAATACAGGGAAGAATATTTACATTCTTATCTCCTTCACAATCCTCTCCTTAGTTCTTCCTTCTCCTGCTGGCTCAGGCAGGGCCCATGATACAAGACTATGTTATAGGACATCACTAATGGATTACACAGTCATAAATAAATCATAAGTCAAACTTTTCAAAAAGAATGATTCCTTTCAGAAACAAAACTAGAGAAGGGGGAGAAGCCAGGAAGCATCCCTTCCTGCTAAAACCTGTCCTAGATATCACAGTTATTGTCAGCATTTGTAGAGTCAGCTAATGGGAGTAAAAATGAGCAAATATAATTGTACACACATGATTCTAAGAAAAGATGAGGCATTTAAAAAGCAAAGAATAAGAACAGAAAATTTTCAAGGATCTTCCAACACATTTACAAAGGCTTTGAAGCTTAGAGCCCTACTTTACTCCAAAACCCACTCTGTCTCCTGAACACACAGTAAAGATCTAAGGTAATCATCCAGAGACTTCAACTGGAAGAAAACACAGAGGCACAGATGCTTGTGGCTATCTGGGACTTAGAGGCAAATGATCTAATCGTAGGAAGTCACACTATTCCATCATTTAGAGATGGAGCCATTTAAGACAGTAGACTGACAAAAGACCAGAGCCCCTTGTGTTCAGAAGGTCTTTCAATTTGCAGAAGCCCCTCTGGTACAATAGACTCACTTTCCCAACAAATGTTTACTGAGTGCTTACTACGTGCCAAGCATTGCACTAAGCTCTGGGGACCTAAAGTGATCAAGGGAACAAAGGCCCAGCCCACAACAGTTTATACTCTAAAGAGAGGGACACAGGCATTGAATAACTAATTTCATAGTGTGCTGGTTTAGCAAAGGGCTATAAAGGGAAAATATCTTGAAGAGAGATTTAAGTCTTGCCCATTTTTCTGCTGCTGTTCACTTAGCTTCTCCAATATTTGTGCTTTCCTGTATTTAAGCACTCACTATTCTACAAACATTTATGAAGCACACATGTGGGGCAGGTAATGAGGCTGACGAAGAATTGACTTAGTAGTGGTAATAAAAGATAGATAACATACAGGGGGTTCCTCTGCCCAAGGAATGAAGGTTCTGGGGGTGAAGACCACAAAGCATTTACCTGTACGATAATATACATATAAAGTGACATGAGAGCATGGAGGTAGCGGAAAGCTTCCTGCCTGGGGGATAGGATGACCATCCTGGAGGAATCAGAAAGACAAGAGCATTTCAGGCCAAGAGAGTTTCATGCACAACACCACAGAGATACAAAGATCCATGAGAGGTCCTTGAGGCCAAGAGAAGCACGATGGAAAGAACAGCACCAGAGCCTGACAAACCTGCACTTGAATCTGCTCCTAAGCTGTATGAGCTTGAATAAGCTGCTTGAATATTCTGAGCCTCATTTTTCTCATCTGAAAAATGGGTCTGGTGTGATCATCTTGCTGTATTACTGAAATAATTAGCAAAGTACATAAGACAAACACTCCATGGTGGTAATTAAGAAGAGAACTGGTGGAGAGGTGGAGAAAGAGACCGTCAGGCAAGTTGGGGTCAGATTGCTAAAAAGGGCCAAGTACACTAGACTGAGGTTTTTTCCCTATAGATACCTATAGGAATCATTATCCCCTACCTCCCACCTGGTCTACTGTCTGGGGAATGAGAATCCTATATGTCAGATTCAGAGCTATGGTTTTATATACACGGTCTCATTTCATCCTCATAGCAACCTCGGGAAGGATATACTCCATTTTATAAATAAGGCTAAGTGAAGTTCAGTGCTATGCCTAAAGGCACATAGCCATCAAGTAGCAATTTGCTTCTGCCTGTTTTCCTGACCACATCCTGTACCATCTAGTTCACTTCTTGTCTTCGCCCCTCCCTTAGTCAGCAGTCCTCCCTCACCCTCATGACAACTGCTTGCTGCCCAGCCTTGAAGCCCTCCTAAGTAGCAGTCTTGTCCACCTTTCCCCTTGGGCTCTAGTTCCCTGAGGATCACCCCCCTCCATCACCTGCCAACTCAAACCTGGACTGGCGCTCTGCTGCCCCCTCCTGGCCTAGGCCAGCACCTCAACAGTTCCCCAGGTCTTCTGAGGTCCTGACATTCCATTTCCTCGGTATCTCAAAATTTGAAAGAACTGTACTAGTTTGCCATAGATTATCCTGATACTTTCCTCAGCTTTCTATTTCACTAACATGTCATATGTATACATGAAAATCTCTGTTTGTTACGGTTTTAATTTACTTCTATTTTTTTTTTTTTTTTTTTTTTTTTTTTTTTTTTTTTTTTTTTTTTTAAAGATTTTTTTTTATTTATTTGACAGAGAGAAACACAGCCAGAGAGGGAACACAAGCAGGGGGAGTGAGAGAGGGAGAAGCAGGCTTCCCGCTGAGCAGGGAGCCCGATGTGGGACTCGATCCTGGGTCTCCAGGATCATGACCTGAGCCGAAGGCAGTCGCCTAACCAACTGAGCCACCCAGGCGCCCCTAATTTACTTCTAGTTATAGGTTACACTCAGGAGAGCCTCTCAAGAGTTTACCTTACTGAATATTAGCTTACATGCTCATGTTGAGGAAAAAAGGAGAGAAAGGACCCAGAGTCCCAAAGGAGCCACTAAAAATGTTTCCATTCACACAAGAAATCTTCAGAGGCCTATTATGATTGAACGCTTTAGGCCAGGCTGATCTATTGAATTACACATTGTGAAATTGGTCACATTTAATAATATAGTCTTATTTTCTCAGTGGTTATTCTAACAGGGAGCTTTGAAAAAAAAAGTAAGATTCACCTGAATGAATAAGTAATAGGAAAC
Source organism: Spilogale gracilis (assembly GCA_004023965.1). NCBI lineage: Eukaryota > Metazoa > Chordata > Mammalia > Carnivora > Mephitidae > Spilogale > Spilogale gracilis. The sequence continues at coordinate 9,675 of PITA01003031.1, read as the reverse complement.
TTACATCCCATCAAAGATTAAACTTGGACTGACTAGTAGTCACACCTAAAGAAGAATTTTGCCTGTCTGTTGGAGCCCCAAATGATAGGTATCACCTACTAAGTTAAAACAGTGAGTGACTAACTAGCTGTCCCCCAGTACAAGTGAGGCACACCAAGGTAAAAAAGTGCAATGAAGGCCAAAATGCAAGCAAAAGTCCCTCTTAAAGAGTCCACAAGGACTCGAAGTAGGTAGAAATGGTTCAAATGCTGCACTGTAGGTAGCAATAAATGTGTGCTCACAATGAACAGATTTGTGATCACCTACTCTTCTTGGTTCTGGTTTGTCGTATTAGTCAAGTTCTGTCTATAATCATACATAAATCAAAGGAAGTGAACTTTTAACAAAGACTGCTACTGCAAATTAGTAGAGAAAACAGTTAAGAACATATGTCACATCTAGGGGCAACTGGTAGCTCAGTTGTTAAGCATCTGCCTTCGGCTCAGGTCATGATCCTGGACTCCAGGGATCGAGCCCTGCATGGAGCCCCACATCAAGCCCTGCATCAGGCTCTCTGCTTGGCAGGAAGCCTGCTTCTCCTTCTCTCACTCCCCCTGCTTGTGTTCCCTCTCTAGCTGTGTTTCTTTCTGTTAAATAAACAAACAAACAAATATATGTCATATCCATTACTTTTCTAGATGACCACTCCAATCAGAGGGTTGTTTAAGTCTAGCCTTTTTTATCTTTAAGACTATATCTGTATTTTTGTACTTGGTGAATTTTTCAACCATGTGACCCTGAAGCATCACTTAAGAAGTAATTAAGTAATGACTGTGCACTTGTTGACAGGGTTAAACCCAGCATCCTGGCACTAATGACCACAAGTCTGCAAGCACTGCCCACTAAACACTTCAGCTTTGGCAAGGACAGCAGTTGGCAAAATTTCCCATGAAGTACGTATATTAAAATTGGGGTTCTTAGGATGTCTGGGTGGCTCAGCCGGTTAAGCACCTGCTTTCAGCTGAGGTCATGATCCCAGGGTCCTGGAACAGAGTCTCACGTCAGGCTCTCTGCTCAGTGAGGAGCCTGCTCCTCCCTTTCCCTCTGTCTGACACTCCATCTACTTGTGCTCTCTCTCTCTCTGTCAAATAAATAAATTTTTACAATCTTTTAAAAATAAAATAATATTGAGGTTCTTGCAAATAATACACATTTGGGATTCAACAATAAAGAAAAACAAAATTAATTCAACCCTCTGTTTGATGGGCAAGCAGTATTCTTTTTCTGTTTTCTGTCAAATGGCTTCTTTGGTTACAATCACAGTAAGTTCTTATCAAGACCTTTTATCAAGTAGTCTTAAAATGCATAACAAGTGCATATATGTACCCACTTCCTCTTTCTGCACAAAGACACAACTTGTCATATGATTTCTTATTTTTTGTTTGCGTTTTTATCTATATATCTCTTTAAAATCATTTTCAAAAAGTAGAATGTTATTTAAACTGAAAAAAACTTATTTAGTACCTACTCATAACTACCATGCTTTGATCCAATAATCATCCAACCAAAGGTGTTTACAAACATTCTCCCAAGTTATGTATATGTACCGGCAGATGCTATAAATTTGCTACTTAATGAATCTCTAAAGTGCTTTGTAAAACGTTCAAAACCAAAAATTAAAAGCAAAAATTAGAAGAATTTTTTAAAAATGGTTTCTCTAATACTTTCTTCTAGCACTCCCTAGATGTGGACGTCCCACTTTAGTCAAAATGTCAGTGATTGCTTTTATTTAGTTCTTAAGTCTATTCAAAATAAAAAAAGAATAATTCTATTTTTTCAAAGTATTATTCAAACAGAGTCCCAATTTAAAGGACCTTAATTAGTCCATCTGAGATATATGCATGGCATATAGAAGGATTATTCAACATGTGGCTAACATACTAGTCAACAAGAAAATTAATTAAACTTTTCTAGTTAGAGGTGAATCTTTTATAGTTTATTTAGCATATTACTTTATAATTGTCACCTCAAATACAATGGAAGAATGACCTGAAACCTATTTCATTATTAAATAAAAAATAAATTACTCTTCAAGAAATCTCTGAATGTGAGCATTGATTTTCAAAAACATAAATGATGAATGCAGTTGGCCAACTTCTACACAGGTAAAAACTGTACTGTTCCAGTTTCAACAGATATAGGAAAAGGATGCATATGCATTTAAAGCTTATTCCCAGGGCACCTGGGTGGCTCAGTTGGTTAAGTGTCAGCTCAGGCCATGACCCCAGGGTCCAGAAATGCAGTCCAGCATCCAGCATCGGGCACCCTGTTTGGCAGGAAGCCTGCTTCTCCCTCTGCCCCTCCTCCTTGCTTGTGCTTTGTCTCTCAAATAACTAAATAAAAATATTCAAAAAATAGTAATAATAAAGCTTATTTTGTCCACCTTATTTCCACCTGAAAAACCAGTAACACGTTGACATTTTCAAAGTGAAAGGGATATTCAAGGTAGCTTCTTGAATAAATGAAATATTGATATCATTTTAACTTGAAATTCTCATGTAACTGAAGAGGTGTAAAATTTTAACCTGACTTTTCTAGGTCAGATTTTGGCAAACCACAGGCCAAGAGCCTAATATGGCAGTCACTAGTTTTTATATAGTCTGCAACCTAAAAATGGTTTTTGCATTTTTTAATCGTTTTTAAAAATCAGAAGACAAATAATATTTTGTGATGTGAAAATGGTATGAAATTCAAATTTCATGGTCATAAATAGTGTTATTGGAATACAGCCATGTGCATTTGTTTCCATGTTGTCTATGGCTGTCACTCAGCCATCACAGAGTTAAAATGCCACAGAGAACAAATGGACCACAAAACCTAAAATATTAACTGTCTTTTCCTTTATGGGCTCTTTACCAGGTCTAGGTAACTGATCACAATCGTTTCAATCCCACTTCCCCTTTCTTATCTCACCATAGGTTGTGGGAGGTGTTTTTCTTCCCTTTCTTTCCTTTCTTTCTTCTCTTTCTTTCCTTCGTTCTTTCCCTTTCCCTCCCTCCCTCTCTTCCTTCCTTTTTAACAAACAAGGTAAGTTCACTCCTCCCATCCCCTTGGTTTAAGGGTTAACGGCAAGTTCTGAGTCCCACAACATCAACCCAAGATGCAGCTGCTTCTAGAGTCATCCTTTGCTCTCATAATACTTTCTCTTTATCTACAATTTTGGATGTCAACTGATATAGACAGTCATTTTGTTTTTATAGGCTCTTTTTGGCCTGACATCAACTTACCCTCCCAACCTTAACTGCCATGACAATGTTCATGTTTTATGAAGCTTGCAAAATAAAACATGTATCCTGTATTTTTCTGCTAGCTTTTAACTTTTCTTAGAATGTACTTTCCATCTGGTATGTCCTTCACCAAAGCTCTTCCTGTTAAAATTCTGCTGAACTTCAAGGTCTACCCCTTCCATGAAGACACCTCAATCCTCCCAATCAGAATTATCACTCCATTTTTAGACTATGGTGATTGTCTAACCTCTAACCTCATATTGGTTTTACTTATTATTTATGTCATATTAAATTTATTGTTGTAAATTATACACTGAACTACATACCTGGAAGTCAATATATAGTGTTCTCTTCATCATATTCATTCACATTTCAGCCCCCTTGCCCCTCCACACACACACTACCAACATACATTGCCTAGTTCATAGTTATACAAGAGGTCGGACTTAAAAAGGACTTTAAGTGGCACAAAGACATTGAATTAAATAACAAAGAATCAAAAAATGAGACCATTATTCTCTTTTCAATTATTTTTTAGTTTTTCTCATTCTATCACAAAGAAATCCTTAGTTTGTGCTACTACAGTTTTAACCCTGTTAATCTTTGATAATCTCCCTTTTTAACAAAGAGAGAACAATCCTCGGGCTTAGAGCCTTCTGCAGGAAGACATCTGTAGCCCCAGTTTAATAAAAATGCTTTGTTTTTACTGCAATTTATTTTTATAATTTGCTTCTATTTATGGCGTGAATACAATAATAAAATTTAATTTCAACTTAATGAAAATAAGTATTCGCAATAACTAAATTTAGGTTAACAAAATGGGGTAATTTAAAAAAATATTAAGCAAATTATTATACAGTTGGTATGCACATATGACAAAAATCTTAATGGCATTACATAGAAATGGGAGAAACATTTGGTTGTAGCAGATACTCGATAAAGTCAAATGATTTTAAATCCATCAACCTCCTTCTTGTTAACCTTCAACATAACTAAAAGAAAATCATGTAAAAAAACTAGCTTCAAGCTTCTGAAATAGTTGTTCTTTTTCTTTTTTTTTTTTTAAAGATTTTATTTATTTATTTGGCAGAGTGAGAGAGGGAGAAGCAGGCTTCCCACCGAGCAGGGAGCCCGACGTGGGGCTCGATCCCAGGTCCCCAGGACCATGATCTGAGCCAAAGGCAGTCGCCCCATCAACTGAGCCACCCAGGTGCCCTGAAACAGGTGTTCTTAACAGAAAGGGTGAGGGGGTAACATGTGACAGTGTCTAGAGACATTTTTGTTGTCATAACTTGGAGGTCGTGGGGGAGGGCTGCTTCTTTCATCTAGAGAGTAAAGGCTAGGGATACTAGTAAACATCCTACAGTGCACAGGGGAGCTCCCACAGAAAGAATTATCTAGCCCCAAAAGTCTGTGGTACCAAGGTTAAGAAACCCTGTTCTAAAAGGAAAGAGAAAGCTCTATATGTAAGCTCCTTTGCCCATTGTTATAAATCACCTTCTGTCCAGCACTGCTCCTTTCCTTATTTGCTCTTTGCTATTGATATGATTATGGAGGAAAATTTTCCACCCAAGCCTTTCACTATTTTTTATCACCCATACACCCACTGCCCTCACTTAGCAATAAGAATTTTAAAATGGACTGTGTTGAAGAGTCTATATACTTTATGTGCTCGCAGTACACTATCAATATTTAGATCTAAGTTCCTAATTAAGCCACGGGAGTTATGAGATTTCCAGATGATTCATTATCAAAGAGGAAAAAAAAGACTAATGTAATTTAAGTAAAACCTTGATTCTAGCTGCTATTGATTTCATGATGTCACATAAAGTTACTCTTTGGTCTGATTTATATAGTTCATTGACTTGATATATTTTGCAGAATAAACCTGACTTTGAAATTTTAAAAATACAATTTTTACTAGATATGTGAGGTATGTTAGCTTTCCCAAAAGAGAGTCCAAGAGTACTTTTAAAGCTAGCCAAAAGAACCAAAATAAACAGAAGACATTAACATAAAAAAATAACAACCAGTAGCTGAAATGGCTACCACTCAGCTCTTTATTCTTAAATGTATTACCGCAAACACTAATCCATTCTGAAGGTAAAGTGTTTAGAAGAAAGCTCTTTGAAGCTATTTTGTGGTTAGTGTTTTGTTTCTCTTTCTGCCTCTCTTTTTTACTCAAGTAAAGTTCTCTAGAACAGTGTAGAAGAAACTAGCACCCGTGTCTCTTTTTTTTTTCTTTCAAATTAGTAGTTATTTTTACCCTTGTAACAGTATTTAAACACGGAAAATAGTATGTTCTAAAGTAATGATCCTATCATAGTCATCACTTAATTTTAAGGCTCTTTACAATGAGTAGATTTCCAAATTTAACATTTACTATGTATTCACGTTAATGGTTGGTATAACTTGGAGGTATTTCATGCTTTTACATTCAGGTTGATTTAATGCCTAATTCTGAGATGCTGTGGCAAAATGATACTGAAGGTGAAACTGAATCCTTTTCATTTCAGAGCCACAAAGCTCTCTGCCAACAGAGGAGCGACATTATTTCCAACACCTAAAAGCTACAGAGGTGATAGTTATCAGGACTCCCACTGTGAAGAAAGAAAACCATCACACATGAAAATTATGATCACACAAATTTTAGGGAGAAAATAAACAAGTCACCAGATTTCCCGTTACCTGGAGTCATGTCCACTGTGCCTGGCCCATTTCATTATCATGCACTCACTCTCTTTAGAATCATTTGTTGAGTCCCTGCCTGGTACTGAGCTCTGTGCTAGGTACTGAGCACATGATAGTGAACCAGTCAAATCCAGAAAATGCCTTCTGGGAGCTTGTAGTCCGTGTTTAGGAATGGGCACCCGGGTGTCTATTCTTCCACTTGCAATCCCACTGTGCTCCTGAGCCAACTGTCTGAGAAAAGAATTAGGTGCCTGGAGAATAACAGAGGGACCAAACAATTATATTTTTAATTCCTTGTTAGACCCCCAAAAGAGCTTAAGATATCAAGTTCAGTGTGAGTGGCAGGAGGTCCATAACCAGCAGTATATTCTACATAGGCTGGGGGGTCCTAAAGGACAGTGTGGGGAAAACCAAGGGTATGAGAAATACTAGCTGAAAATGGGTCACGAAGGGGCTCAAACAAAGACAGGAGAGGAGAAAAAGAGGATCGGATCCCTTACCAGCCAGGAGGTAGACCTGGTTGGAGCCTTGCTGTTAGAAAATGCACACTTTTCATGTTTCCTTACAGGAAGTATCGGCTGTCCATTACCCAAGGCCAGAATTAAGTGTTACCAAGTGGAACACACAAGTGTTCAGGCCTCTGACTTCCTCCCCTTTACAGTGAAGGTGCTGCTGGCCCAGCCTCCTGTCCCCTCACAGCTATTTCAGAGTACAGTGCACCTAGCAGATCTGGGAGAAAGGCTAGAGTTTTTCCAAAATGTTTAGAAGGGGAAACCCAATGAGGACTTGGAGGTAAGAACAGGAGAATTTTTCTCTACAGAGTTGTGCAAACTCTGTTACCAGCTGGTCTGCAGGGCATTTTTCAAAATGGGTCTGCCTCATACTTTAATCTAGCATACACAGATTTATGGCCTAAAACAGCATTTTCATACTAAGTCACAATACATTCAGGCAATACTTTAATGAAATAGAATAAAATTAAACAGCATAGAATAGGAACTATTAGAGTACATTTTTGGTAATAAGAATAAACATTGTTTTATGAAACTTGTTTCCATTCTAAATATACACCCTGTTTCTATTTTATACATACCTATGTCTCACCATATAAATCTATTTGGTTCCTAAGCAATAAAATGTATAGCAAGGGTCCTATGAAATTCTGCTTTAATTCCTTTGCCATATAAATGTACTCTTTAAATTGTGATGACTGAAATTCACTAACTTAAAGAATGGAAATTTATCTAAAAATTTATTCCAAGATAATTTAACACACTCTTCTTCTTTTGTACTAAGTATCTTTCCTTTGGTTTCCCTTAACTTTAGTGTGTGGGACTACATCTAGTTTTGCATATTCATTCAGTCTCATACCACAGAGAGAAACAAAAGGTGGGAAATAACTGAAAACAGGACTTGGGTTTGGATGCACAATCCCCACCACAGGGCAGCCCAGGCCAAATCACATCCATTCCTGTGCCAAACCATTGGACAGAATCTGGACCAGAGGCAGGTTTTCTTCTCCCTTAGAAAATACTTTAAAATGCCAATTTCTTGAATCATTGGGCAAAAGACCAACTACTCTTTGGATAATATCTTTGAATACAATCATGGCCAATTCACATGGCAGAACTGAATTTGTTGGGGTATCACAATTTTTGTGAACTTTCTGACAAACTCTATAAAGAAAGTAGTATTTTCAAATGTGATTTTAGAGGGGTGCCTGGTGGCTCAGTCATTAAGCATTTGCCTTCGGCTCAGGTCATGATGCTGGAGTCCTGGGATTGAGCCCCGCATCAGGCTCCCTGCTCAGCAGGAAGCCTGCTTCTCCCTCTCCCACTCCCCCTGCTTGTCTTCCCTCTCTGTGTTTCTCTCTGTCAAATAAATAAAATCTTGTAAAAAAAAAATGTGATTTCAGAAAAATTAGCTTGCCTGATACTCTTTAAGTAATCTTCCTTACCCCCACCCCAATCCCCATCCTGATATATATGTATTACACACACATACACACGCGCGCGCACACACACACACACACACACACACACAGAATAGAATAAACTAAGAGCGATCACATGGCCTTGGGCTACCTGTAAAACAGTGCTGCCAGCACTATACAGGGGCTTCAGCTGACTTTCATTGTGCTCCCTAAAATTTCCAAACATATCCTCAGGGTGTGTTGGCATAATAGTCACATGTCCAGGGGCACCTGAATGACTCAGTCCTTAAGTGTCTGCGTGAGGCTCAGGTCATGATCCCAGGAGCCTGGGATAGAGCCCTGGGTTGCATTGTATCTTCAGGCCCCGATCAGTGGGAAGGCTGCTTCTCCCTCTCGCACTCCCCCTGCTTGTGTTCCCTCTTTCACTGTCTCTCTCCCTGACAAATAAATAAATAAGATCTTTAAAAAAAATCATCACATGTCCAGTCTTCTTTGATTCAGGAATCACTAGCCTATTAACATAATTTTAACAGAGGAATGACTATTCACAAATTAACTTAATCTAGTGGGGATTGTCTATACCCTGGAACTAACCACAATGACACTCCACACCAAGGTCTTCATTCCCTTAGCTTCTTAATGACAACTGTGTAACTAATGAATTAAATGTTTTGGCCTTAGAGTCACCACCAACAGGCAGATTTGGCCCAAGACGGAGAGTTAAGAGAGTAAAGACTTGAAACCAACTGAGTCTCAACTTTATCCCTAGTGAAGAAAGAAGACTTCTGTCAGTTAATAGTTATAATTCTGCTGTATTCTCTGGCTGGACAGATTCTTAGTAATTATATCTGGAACCTTAGTTGCTTTATTTTTTAGGTTTATTTTGTTGAAAAAAATAACTGATCATGAAATGACATTGCTCAGTCTCAGGCAAATGGAGTAAACACGCACCTCATCAATACTGCCATCTACGGAGAACTTACCTAATACACATAACTACTGAAAAGCAGCAAAAGAGAGAATTTGTAGTTTTCTCAAAATATTTTAATTTTGTGATTTATAAGGTAATCAAACAGCAAGATAGCAGAGTAAGAATCTTAGCAATATATAACTGATGTATATTTGTCTTCCAAAATGTACTGCAAAATACAGCACAAAGCTTTTTTTAAAAAATAAACTTCAAATTCCTTAGGTTTTCCCTACAAAGTCTACCATCCCATAGATGTGTACAACTTGCAGTTTATTTTTTTTCTAACCACTTTTCCATTATTCAAATTAAAGAAATGTCTTGGGTTTCCTGATGGCAAAGTTTATTCATAAAGATAATATGTGCTAATGAGAAGTCCGAGTCAATTAGGGATCTGGGGCAAACGTTACTCAGAGAGCAGTTAGATTTGGTGATGGGACAGTCCCTTTAGCACCAGCAGACATTTCCTCTACTAGGTGGCAGTTTCTAAAACACCAAGTAAACAATTGTAAGTAGATTATCTCTTTAATCAGAAATTTACAGGGCTCCACTGCAGCTTACCATACAATTATAGTAAGATTCAAACACGAAAAAAGGAGACAGTTCATTTATTTCCAACCTACTAGTGAATGCATGCAATAGCATATCTTCAGATGAACACTGAAAATTTTCATCAATGTAGAATATTTATGTACATACTATGCAATGCCCAAGTATTTGGGAACATTTTTTAAAAAGATCTGGACACAGAAACAAACTGAGGGACTTGGAGGGAGGGGGTGGGGGGATGGGAGAGCCTGGTGGTGGGTACTGAGGGC